>ML792593.1:73972-88292 GCA_009831015.1 Picea engelmannii
AGCTTCTTTCCTTCACCTTCCCTCTAAAATTCTCCTTAGATATCCTTTGGTTACCTCAGTCACTTGTAGATATTCAATATGCTCAAGTGTAATTAAAATGAGAGGCCCTTGCCTCTTATTTATACTTTTATGTAGCTTCCTCAAGGTGTTACCTTCTAACCATCTTAAACCACTTTCCTTATTTTAGGGATAACCCACTTCTAACCACTTGTCCACTTAGTAATTTCTCCATTAACTTTATTATTTAAATAATTTATGTTGTATCCACTTTGACTTATAGTACACTCATCACTTCAATTTACTATTTAAATAATTTCTTCTTTGCAACCACTTTGAGTACTTTGACCTTTTGGGGCTTCTAGATGATTCATGAGGGTTCTCCAACTTCACATGGCCATAACTCTCTAACCGTGAAGAGTTATGTGATGTTCCACATACCACTGGAAATGGAATGAAATGTACTATCCATCTAGAATAGTCTTACCTTAAAATATATTAAAATTCATACCATTATACATCAACCAAACTTGGGTCCATTACCCAAACCTTTGTGCTACCAGAATTCGCTACCAGACTTTCTTCAAGGGTTGACATCAATGACAACCAACCCAAATAATAAACAAATAATACATAAAAAAATACATTATTGAAATATTGATACATTAATATATTTACTGAAAATGATCATAGTTGACTATTGTTGAACATGATCATGGTTTCTTATGGTCATGACTATGAATGCTATTAATACATTAATGTATGCTTAAATGTATTAATTTAATTAATTAATACATTAATACATTTTTAATAAATACATTAATAATGTATTAATACATTAATAAATTAATAAAGTATTAATACACTAATAAAATAATCCATTAATAAAGTAGTAATACATTTTTTTAAGCTAAAAAAAAGCAGTATAATTCTTTTTATAGACATCAAAAGTACAATCCCACGAGCAAGGCCTTGTGGACCATTAAGGAAGGACTCTAACCTTCCTTAGAGAGTTCACAAAAGAGTACAAGTCATCCACAACAATCAAGGAGAGAAGTACAAGTAATGGTGTGTTAGTTTTCTGATAGTTGTCAACATCAGTCATTCCGTTATTGTAAGAAAGCATTCACCAGTCTAAGTAAATAATGGTGATGTCTATTTTAATTAATAGTCAGGTGTGTCAGTAAACGCTGTGGGAAATTTCTCTTTCCAATCTGATTGCGCAGAGAATTGTCGAAGAATAAAGTGACATTTACAGTTTGTAGAAGATGACATTGATTGTTTAAGAAGGGAGAGAATCCTCTAATATGATTTATTAAGTTTTTGGGAATCCTGAGTTATTCATTTTTCTTGTGTAACAATGGGTTTTTTTTTTTCTAAGACGAGTTGAGAGAACTGTCTTGCATTTACATTTTTGTTGTTAGTTGAGGGTTGAGAGAAAGAGAGAGCATACAAAAGGAAATGGTGCACATATCTAGCTAGGTTAAGCACATCAACAAGATGCCTCTTCACTTGCATTAGTTGAAAACGTAGAGAATAGGCAAGGCGTCTATCTCCAACAAGAGAGCCTTTCCCTTCTTCCTATTGCGTCAATCTTCCAATTCACCTAGTACATTGAGTGCCTCCCTTTTATTTGATACATTAGAGTGTGCATTCAGAGAAAACATGCTTCCATTATGCAAGATTCCCACACACAATCAGATCAATTGGTATCAGAGCGTGTTCAGTCTTTGGGACTAAGAACTTCATCCACCAGGTTCAGTTTTTTTTTGGGTCTTCATACTTAGTCTCATGCTTTTTATTAGAGCATACATTTCACCCTTCTCATGGATTCTTTCACACCCTCCTTAGGGTCTATTTTGGGCTGCCAACCATGTTGCCTCGACAAGAAGCCTCCGGTGAGGAATCCAACATAGACACATCGAGCGCAGTGGCACACTTGGCGTTGGATCTCCAAGAAATGATTCGACTTCAACAATGAAGACCTCTAATGACCATGCAGCTGAACACACGTTTTTAATTACCCAAGTTCATCGGCCAAATGAATGGAAAGACCATGGATTCCTGGATCCATAACCTCTCCACTTATTTCAAAACCTCGCCTGAGATGGAGGAGGCCACCAAATTGCAAATAACAAGTCTTCAACTCGAAGGAATCTCTCAAACTTGGTGGGACACACACTTGGATAGTGTGGAATTGATCATCGATATCGATACTATGCCATCAACGAAAAATGGTTGCATTAATTTATGGGATATGTTCTCTCAGGCCTTGAGAGAACGCTTCTACCCTCTAGGCTACCTTTAAACTTATTCTCCAAGTGGTTACAACTCTGTCAACTTTCCAATTAGTTGGTTCAAGGATTCATCGATGTCTTATGCAAGATACACATCTAGCTCCATATCAGTGAACCAGACAAGGTATTGATCATCAAGTTCAATTTCGGTTTAGTGTTACCTCTCCGGCGGGAGGTAGATATTTTTGAAAGTCCTTCTCTGGACAAGGATTTCTTATGGGACTTGCTCGTATAAAGAAAGGTAGCTCCTCACCCCAGATTTCCCACTTATCGCACCCCCGGTGCTACTCCACCAAATCCCCAACAACAACCTCACTTAGCTTCTTCCTCCACATCCAAAAATGCAGTCTGGTGTACCTTTCACAAATCCAAGTCCCACCATTCTATGGACTGTCGCGCGCTTAAAAATATCTGTAACACTAAGACCTTAATGGTCGAAGTTAATTCAATATATTTTCCCAAACTCCCAGAGACCATTTCCCTCTAAAACCCCATCGAAGCCAACCCCTCTCTCATTCTCATGACCAAACTAGAACCAGGTCGCCCTAACATTCCCCTCTTCACTCATAACTGCCAAAGCAAAATGGAACTAGTCACTTTCATTATCAACAATGGAAGTCAAAAGAATATCATATCGCAATATTTAGTCCAACATTTACAACTCCCCACAACACCAAACCTCGATCCTTATCATCTTGCATGGGTCCAAAAGGGAGGACCGCACATCACTATTTCTCGATGTTGCACTGTCACTTTCTCCATTGGTCCTTTCTGTGACACTGTGACTTGCGAGGTCTCCCCATTAGATTGTGATGATCTCCTTCTCGATCTTCCTTACCAACATGACTGACAAGTGGTGTATCATGCTAAAATGCATCAATACCATCTTAAAAAGGTTGGGTGCACCTATGTACTTGCTTCCTCAGTTGTCACGTCACCACCACCACAAAACGATACCATGACCACTCACCATGTCATTAATACCCACAAGGACTTGTTGTGTTAAGTCCGACCTATTAAACCTGATAACCTTACTAACCCACCCCCCCCACAAGGTTTTCCCACTATTACATGAATTTGCATATGTGTTTCGCCCACCCACCATCCCGAGAAATTTCCCATTCCATCGATCTCATACTGGGCGTAGCTCTGCCCAACACACCCACCTATCGCCTGGTTCCCAAGGAGGCCACTAAAATAGAATGACAATTTGGCCAACTCCTTGACTCTAGCCACATTCAACCTTCTTCTTCCCCTTGTGCCTCTCCAACCTTCATTATTCCTAAGAAAGACACTTCATAATGGCATCTTGTTACCGATTACAGTGTCAGAATATGAAAGATGTGTGCTCGTTTTACCATTGACAATACCCTTGTCACCCAACCATAGGCCGAAGCCACCCTTCAAGAACCTTAACCTTGACAAAGAATCACTCCAGAAGAAAACCCTAGGCTAGATAGCCAAACAAAGGGTAGTGCACCTTTCCCCAAGGATAGCGCATCACAAAGAGCTGATCAGATAGTCCAAACCCTAGCCAAGAGATAGTCCAAGACAAAACGTAACTACTAGTTGCAGCAGCTGCACCAGAAACTCTCCTCAAACCAGAGCACAAGACTGGGCACTGGAGTGCGCACCAGTTGTTTCTCTGCAATTCTGATACTGTGACAAATGAGATACTGGCGCCCTATATTTATAGTATTCCTGGCTAACTACCTGAGCCGACTTCTTATTCTGGGTATCTTTCTGTTTAGTATATTATTATTTATTCTGGCCTACTTCTTCTCTTGGAGGCTAATAACCTAATATAAATTATCTTATTGAGCCGACAAGTCTTCTAGGGTTATTATCCAACTCATTAGGGTTTCTTCTTGCTTCCCGGAGTATTCTATCCTCGTCAGGTTTACACGTGGAGGTAAATACCTCTCGCAACTACCATAATATCAACACACCTTCCTAGCTAGGGAGGTATTACAGATAATGGTCTTGAGAACCAAAATATACCATTCACCTGGTAGCATCAACATAGTTGTATAGACTAGATCATGAGCACCATCATCATCATCAATGTCATTAGTTGCATCATCTATCGAAACCATACTCTTATCTGAGTAATCAGATATGATGCTCACTCCACAGAGTGATACAAGATCCATTCTTCTAATCTAGAAGAGCCAATGTTCTGAACCATTTTCCGTTTGGGAAATCTCTATCCTTTAATCATCCATCTGGATGATAAAACTGCTTGATAGTCTTCAAGGAAATTGGAACAAAATAGAACACAACTGTGTCTATCCATAGTAGTACATAACTACAATCCTGTGGTACACTACCACACGACCAAGTAGCAAACAAGTACTTGATTAGTAACATATAGTCACGAACAGTGGAACACATCCACCATAGTAGTATACATCTATTGTCATACAGTCTTCATAACAATCGTCTGATATCAATCTGCATAGAAACAATGTTATGATATAAACTGAATTATCTGGGCCAATCTTTCACTCATGTCTGTGAGATATGAAAGAATATCTTCCCTCAGAGTAGAACAATGAGATATATGTATTATTCTTCGCAAGAAAGGAAGAATAATTGTCATGTCTTCTGAACCTTGACCATTCCCCACCCTGGGCCATTCTTCCTACACTAATCAAAGTGCACCCTGGAGAGAATGTATAAACCCTAAGGAATGAATGTCCCTGATTGTTGAGCCTGGACCATTCCCCACCCTGGGCCATTCTTCCTACGCTAATCAAAGTGCACCCTAGAGAGAATGTATAAACGCTAAGGAATGACTATCCAGACCATTTCCTATGTTAACCAAAAGACGAAAAGACTGTCCTGCATCAACCTCCAAAATGAACCATTCCTCATGTTAACCACAATGAGAAATCGTTGTCCGGCAAGGCGGGCTAGTCTGCTTGAGTAACCCTCAAGAAGAGAGACTTCCCTAGACCACTTCCCATGTTAACCACAATGGTAAGTCATTGTCTATGATACATCAACAATCTAAACCATTTCCCATGTTAACCACAATGGGAAATCCCTGTCCGTCAAAAATATCAATCCACTTTCTGAATAGGAAAGAATCTGTCCAAGATGGACTATTTTTCAATGAATGTCTTCAATAATATTTTTAGTGCTCCCTCCCAACTTGGGAGTCATCTCCATGAGCTCCAGCTTGAGTACACAAACTCTTTCATCTTTTACCAAAATGTCTGCTTATCTACTCATCTATGGATATATGTATTGGAGAATCACTTTCTCCTTTCTGGACTTCATCATGGATAATGTAATGCTTGATTTCAAATGTACTTTAGTTTGGAACACTGGTTTTCTCTTAAGGCTTCATGTATCTCTGATCAATAGAGTATATCATTGTTGGAAAACTGGAACATATCCATGTGGCACTTCTTCTGTCATCATGAGATCTGATCTACTGAGTAATCATCTTGATGTTATAGGAAATCTTCACCATGCTTTTGCTGTGCACTGGAGGTTCTCCACCAAGTTATCTTCTTCTATCTGCACACAAGGTTCTCTTTATGGTATGCCTCAAAGTCTTGAGATTTCTTTTTCATATGCTCTTTATTCAATTTCTCTGGAGAGTATTCTTTGCATTCATCTGATGTAGAACTCCAACTTATGGATGTTGAGGATGATATAATGACTCATGTAGTGATAAGTTTGGTTTACTAGAACAAATAATCATCATAGTATTATCCCTCCATCTGGGAGAACCTCTAGTTCTAGATCTCGCAATGCTTTCATTCATAAGTCTTCCATACACTATTCTTCATCATGACTTTTAGTTCCTCTGCTTGATTTCTTTTATTGAGTTTATATCAGGCTGACAATCTTGTGATTCTTGATACAATGACTGGTTCTTCTAGCTTCTCTTTATTTCTTTGAATCTCCATGTTCTTCCTTGTGTTTATCTCTTGGGTCCATGGAGTAGATTCCATGCCGTAAAGATTCTATTTCTTTCTTTCATCACAAGATCACGGATGTGGATGGACAACGAGGGATACTTAAAAGCTTCTCTTCAAAGAATATGTACTGTCTTTCATGGCTGCTCTCATGGATATATACTTCATCATCTTAAATGGATCATAAGATTAGATCCCTCCTAATCCTTTCTTCATGTATGAGTGCATATAATCGGCTCCCTCTGTTTAATAGAGTCCACGCTTCCATCTACATCCTTATTGTCGTCCACAATATATAATTGGTTCTCTTGTCTAATAGAGTCCAGTCTTCCGTCTTGTTGTCTTATACAAAACATCATAAGTCTTTTTCCAATTTTCTCTTGATTGTTGACTTCTTTCTGTCTTTGCTTCTTCTAAGTCTCTTCATGATTGATTCGACTTATCTTGCAATAGCTTCTACATGATTTGTATTTCATCCTTTCATGTATATTATCTAATGATATCCATTATTATCTTGTTGTTCTTCCATAGGTATAGTTCTTATTGGAACACATTATCTTCCAAGAGATAGATATACAAGATATGTACAGAGACGATGCAAACAAGATATGTACAAGAAATAAGAAGAGTTTTGTTACCTTTAGGAGAAGAAGTCTCTTCCATCTTGCTTAGTCTTCTTTGTAGGTTCCTTTTCTTCGGCAATTGATGCTTCGTGTTTCTCCTTCCTTTTCTTTAGCTTGGGACAATGATTCTTGTAGTGACCATACTTTAGACAGTTGAAGCATTGTACTTATGAAATGTCTTTCTCTTGATTTGGCTTCTTCCTTGAACCAAACTTCCTTTTGTTCTTGAAGTTCTTGAATCTTGTTTTGAAGGCTTGATCATCGTACTTCTTTTGGGGTTTCTCTTTTGCACCGATCCTTGATTCTTCTTGAGCACAACAAGTCCAAAGTTCTTCAAATGTCGGATACTCCTTTCTTGTGTTCATGCTTGTGACAAATGCATCCCATGTGTTGGGAAGACCATTAAGTACTATGTTTACCAACTCATTCTCTGAGATGATCTCTTCAATAGCTTGCAGTTGATCTCTTAACTAAGATATTCTCACAAAGTATGATGTTATGATGTCATCATCATTCATCTTCATGTCACGGAGATCATTCTTTGGACTCATTGCTTGTCCAATGTTTCTGACTGAGAAGAGGTTTGTTAGGGCATCGTACATCTTCTTTGATGAGTCAAGATGGGATATGTAGGGTATCAAGTGGTATTTTATATATTCCACTATGATACTCATAACATTGATATCACTGTCTTTGAACTTCTCCATAGCTGCAACGTTTTATGGTTCCTTCTCTTTTCCTTCTTCAAACTCTAGCTTCACGATCTTTCCTTTCACGATATCCAACACTTTATTCTTGGAAAGGATGAGATCAATCCTTGTCTTCCACACTATGAAGTTAGAATCTCCATCTAACTTGTTCTCTGACTTCATAGAGTAAGTCATGGTTTCTTTTACTTGGTCAAACCCTAGATTTGACCACAAACTCAAACTTGGTGCCTTGGCTTGCTGAGAGTACTGGGAGATGCACTAGGCTAAGGTGCACTGATCTGTCTGGAGATTAGGTCAATCTCTTCACTTAAGGTGCCTCAACGAGAGGATTAGGGTTTCTGTAACTGCTCCTGCTAGTAACCCTATCGGTAGTGTATTGGAAGTTATTTCTGCTAGTAACCCTAGTGACAGTTCCTCAACAAGCTTAATATCCTAGCGGCTATGTTTCCTTCCAACATTTAGACTAAATGAAGGAGGTGTGGGCCCATAACCTATTATAATATGAAATATGTGTGCTCATTTTACCTTTGACAATACCCTTGTCACCCAACCATAGGCCGAAGCCACCCTCCGAGCACCTTAACCTTGACAGAGAATCACTCGGGAAGCAAACCCTAGGCTAGATAGCCAAACAAAGGGTAGCACACCTTTCTCCAAGGATAGTGCATCACAAAGAGTTGATCTGATAGTCCAAACCCTAGCCAAGAAATAGTCCAAGACAAAACGTAACTGCTAGTTGCAGTAGCTGCATCGATAACTCTCCTCAAACCTGCGCACAAGACAAGGCACTGCAGTGCACACCAGTTGTTGCTCTGCAATTCTGAGACTATGACAAATGAGAGACCGGTGCCCTATATTTATAGTATTCCTGGCTAACTGCTTGGTGTTGGTCACTATAATTTCTAATTTAATCTAAACAATCAAGTGCTACATAAATTGTCAACCCAGGGAAGTATGTTTATTTCAAAGGTAACCACGCACTATATATGCTCAATATCAAAAGCAACCTAGAGTTGTAGTAAAAACTATATTAATCACACTTGCCTTGAACAAACTGAAGTTCCAACTTGAATTACAGAAAATAAATCTACCTATTGCAGAGCTCAAAGTTTAAAGAAATGATTAATTGAAAAATCCTATATTACATTAAAATAACAACAAGATACTGCAACAGGAAAGACCAACTATTCTGTAACCAGAGAACATGACCCTATTCCCAAAGCAGGAATCTTCAGTACCTGTTTCTGATCATCACACTTCATGAACTCATTGCTTAACTGAAATAATTGACATACACACTGAAGGCTATCTATCTCTCAACAGAGAACGAGACCCTATTTCTCAAGCAGGAAACTTCAACACCTGTTTCTGATTAGCACACTTTCATGAACTCATTAATGCACTGAAGGCTAATTATCTCTAACAGATAACATGACCCTATTTTCTAAGCAGGAAACTTCAGCACCTGTTTTTGATTAGCACACTTTCATAAACTCATTAAGGCACTGAAGGCTAACTATCTCTAACAGAGAACATGACCCTATTTCCTAAGAAGGAAACTTCAACACCTGTTTCTGATTACCAAGATTTCATAAATTCACCAAACAGGATTGCTAACTAAAATGATTAACAGTTACCCAAGCATGAATCACATGAAAACAATGTAACGTTCAGTAAAGCAGAGTTTTCAGCAAGACAGAGTTCAGTAAAGTAGTGTTTCAACAAAACAGAATTCAATAAAGTAGTGTTTCAGCAAAACAGAATTTAAGAAAGGTATAAATAGAGATCACACTAACACACTACAAAACTAACAGGTGAATCTTGTGAAGAAGGTGGGCCCTCCCTTCTCACAAGATTCCCCTGAAACAAAAGACTAGAGAGAAATGCTCAGAACAGTCTTTTATTCATCTGTCAATGTATCATATTACAATCTAGAATGAAGTACGTCCTTCTCTGTAAACCCTTCTTAGTACCAAAAATAGAAGCTCCATCGAATGATGATTTCCTCTTATTTAAAGAGGAGAATCCCTTCGATACAATTGATCAACAAATTATAGGTGTATATCTGAGTCCTATTCTTAGTCGGATCAACTTTCTAAACTGGAATAGGATACTTTAGTCTCTCGCAACAAAATGCTATTACAAGTGTCGAGTGAGGTGTTCTTGTGGCGGCTGGAGTAACGGATTCTTTCTTTGTCTTCCTGTTACGACTGTTGTATGTTGTTTCAGCATCACGAATCGCGGGCTGTTTCATCCATGGGATTTGCGTTCTAACTGTTTCGGCAACTCAGTCTCAGACATGCTAGCTCGAGGTGCGGTTGTTGTGGTCAATGTAACAGATTGTGTTGTTGTTTCAGCATTGTTGACCACGGACTGTGTAACATCTTCTTTTGTGTGAGTTTCAGCATCGTTGACCATGGACTGTGTAACAACTTTTTCTGTGTGAGTTTCAACATCGTTGACCATAGACTGTGTAACAACTTCTTCTGTGTGAGTTTCAGCATCATTGACCATGCACTGTGTAACAGCTTCTTCTGTGTGAGTTGTTGTTTCAGCCACGGGGTTGCGTGCTTTAACTGTTTCAACAACGGGCCTCAATGCTAATATGCAGTTCAAACTGTTTYAGCACTTATACGTTTCCGATCAATAGTTAAGTACGAGAGTAATGTAAAATTATATGCAAAATAGATTAAACATATAGTAAAGAGAAGAGACGTTGTATACCTTTGGAAAGATAGGGTAAAGTGATAATATGAGTTTAAATGTGAGTGAAAACAAGAGTGTAATGGTGGCAAAAAAGTGTGGCAAAAAGGTACATTGTGTGGTCCTAACATCCCCCCCAACTTAAAATGTTGCATGTCCTCAGGCAACTTCACTCTGAGTCAGAATCTGAATACCGACTCTGAGCATGCAAGTTACTCAAGTAGTAGATGTGGAAGGTAATGTCTGTTGGAGCTCTGAACCCTTGAACACATTGTAACCTTTGCCAAGCTGTTGTTTCGGTCTTCTTGGGCAACTTATAATGAATTTGATATTTCTCTGCTGGCATCCAAAGGATAGGAAAATGAAACTGGTACCCTATCCAGCTTTCAACACATTGCTGAACACACTTGATGTAGCTAGGTACCCTGGAGAGTGCCATATCAAGATTAGTGGGGCTAAAAGGGTTGTGTTCCTGTCTTTTCTCAGTAGACTGTTGCCAAAACATGTTGTTTTCCTGTAGGGCAGAAATCTCTGTTGATTTAATGAAATGTTGACATTCTTGAAATACTGATGTCTGCAATTGCTGAATCTGTTGAGTCATCCCCGTTTTCTTTAAAATATGATAATATTCTGTAACAAAGGAGGCAACATTTTTTGGCTCTGGCCTTATCCAGAGAAGGCGGTTATCCTCATTGTGCTTGGCAGCTAGGAAGTCATCCTACCATATAATTTGATTGTTAAGAAATGAGGTGAGTGCCCGAATCTGGATGTCACCGACTAAAGGATTAAGGTTAAGCTGCTTGTTTTCAGGGATGGCCTCATTATGAAAATATGCCTCACAGAGGAGGTGTTGATCCATAGCAGAGGCTTCTGCAAAGGTTTTAATAAAATCTGTTGGATTTAATACTGCATGGGGTCTACCTTATTTGACTGATTTGATCTGAAACCATGTAAGTCGTTCCATAAGGAACAAAGAGTAATTGCAGGATGGTTTCCTTGCAGCCAATAGCTTTTGTGCCAAGTCAAATATCAGGAGCAATCTACCTTTTAACTCTTTATTTTGTTTCTTAAGGGCACGAGATTCCTGGCGTGTTTGCTCCAAAGATTCCCAATTTGAGTAGATATGGTTTATCCAGATCTATCTGTGTTCCTGCAAGCTTTTGGCCTATGTAACAACATGCTCTTTTTTCCATTTCTGTATTATTGCCTGCTCATCCCATGGCTGAGTTTGTGTTTCAGTGTTGCAAGTAGTAGGCTGAGGTAGGGTCTGAGTAGATTGTTCCACAAAGGTGTGGATATTGATCTAGCTGGGAGGGGCATATTCCTCAATAGGCAATGTTTGTACAACTTTGTTAACAAAAGCAAGGGTTTTAGATTTGACATTTGTTGCAGGCCAGGGCTCAGTCTTAATCTTGGAAGGTCCTGCTGGTTCTTGTGTAACAACAGGGTGTTCTTATTTGACTGCAAAAGTTGAAGGTGTAGGGGGAGCTCCTAGCATTGGAATTTGAGTTATTTTGTAGCTTGCTTGATAGTAGATGTCCCCACATTGGCTGCACATATATTCTTTACATGGGCTCTCTGTTGTAGTCCCCTCTGACATGGTTGCTATGCGAGCTAGGGTGTGCAAGTTAAGTTCCTTCTCATATGCTTCCTTTTCCATGGCTAGTTCTTGCTTGTAGGATTCCAGTTCAAACCTTAGGAACTTATTTTCTTGCAAGACAGAGGCCATTGTTGGTTCTAGTTGAGGAATGACTGGTTCTTGTGTAGCAGTCACAACCTCGCTAGCTGGTTCTTGTGGAGCAGCTACAGGAAGGGAAACTGATTCTTGTGTTTCAGCTTCCTGATGTAAAGAAAGTAATGTTGCAGCTCCCTGGGCATCTGATTCCTGTGTCTCAATAACAATATCAGCAGTTGGTTCTTATGTTTCAGCTGTAGCTGGTTCTTGTGTGACAGCTATAGATGGTTCTTGTGTTTCAGCCACTGAATGAGTAGCTGGTTCTTGTGTTATAGCTACTAAATGGGTAGATGGTTCTTGTGTTTCAGCTACTGAATGAGTAGTTGGTTCTTGTGTTTCAGCTACTGGGTTTGAAACGGATGATATCGCAACATATTGGGCATCTGGTTCTTGTGTTTCAGTGCCAGTGGGTGGAATAGGCAAAGATTCCGGCATTTGGGAGGTTAGAGGTGTACGGGGTATTAGTCGGATGGGTTGGGGGTCTAGGGAAGTGGCAGTAGTGGCTGCCCTTGTTGAGGCCTTTGTTCGTTTTCTTCATAAAAAGGATGGAAATAAATGGATTTGCTTGCGTTTACGTGGGGGTTTTTCCTTAATGATGGGACAGGGAGAATTGTCTGGTTCAAAATCATCACTAAGAATATGAAGGGTAGGAGTGGATGATTCTGGTAAAATGTGGGGCGGGCTTGGTATGGTAGGGGGGTTAATAGGGCTGATTGGGTCTGTAGGTGGACTGTTAGGTACTTCGGGAGAATCTGGAGGGTTTTGTGGTTGTTGTTCCTTCTTGTGGGTACTTCGGGAGAATTTCAGCAGCTTCTTGGGGATTTATGGGTGGGTTGTTTAGTGGAGGGTTTTGTTGGGCAAAACCCTTTTGGATAATCAGTTGGATGAGACGGTGATGGGTGAGTGAAAGGGTGGGATTTTAGCCTTTCTACAGTAGTGTGCCATATTTTTAAGACAACCGAGCAAATAATAAGGAATGTTCACCAGTCTATTATGTCGTAAATGAGACAACAGGAAAAAATCGTGCTGGTAGACTACCTAGTATCGACCTTCGTAGGTGAGGTAGTGTTTGACGAATTTTGCAACTTCCAACCATGGAGGCGGTAATGATTTGAGTCGGATACCTCGGCCTTTGGGTTCAATTTGTTCCCCTGGCAAGAGGAAATCCTGCTGGGCATTCAAAATGATATGTTTGCGGCTGAACATGTGAATGTCGTTGGTAGGGAGACCCAAAACTTGTGCTATATCTGCTTTTGTTACTGAAATTTGGACCCCTTGAACAATGGAATGGTCTTCCTGGAGATTTTGAGCAAATTGGAGAACCTGTTGTTGATCATACCACTGGAGTCTCTGAAAATAACCAAGCCATCCTGCCTGCAGAAAAATTTGATAGGTTACTGGATAGTTTTCTAACAGGGTTGTTGTGGCGGGTTCGTTCCATATAACAGAGCCTCCCATAGCTACCAACTCAGTAAAATACACCATCAAAGAGTTTGAGTAACAACTTCTGTGCAGAGTGAGTTTTCCAAGTGAAGGCATGCAAATGGTGGTGAAACACACAAAAGGATGGTAAATAGGAATGGCAGTGGTTGATACGTGTGAAATGATGGTATAAAAGTTCGATATTTCCTCCCCCCCTTTTAAGTGCGGCTCATAATGATTTTTCATGAGTGGTAATGATGAGTTGGAATCTTCTCATTAACTATAGCTTAATTGTATTTACATAAAATTTACATACCTTGCCTTTACCTTTTGATTCGTACTTCAAACAAAATATAATGCATGTGCATAATAGTTCTGCAATGGCCGTGGCAGAGACTTTTGATTTGTTAGATTGAATTGTATCAAGGATTTGACTGGAAGGAAAAAATGCATCATAAGAGCGCAAAAGCTTATTGGCAGAGAATGTTGAAAAGTTGGTATTTCAGCAACAGAAAAGAAAGGGAGAAACAATTGTTGGACGGTGTTGTTTCGTCAATGGAAACTATGAAGAATTGTCGGACTGTAGTGTTTTGGCAATGGGGAGAAGGCGAAAAGTTGCTGACAATGGTGTTTCAACAATGGGGGAAAAAAGTTGTTGGACAGTGGTGTTTCAGCAATGGGGAAAAATGGTGAAAGGTTGTTGAACAACGATGGGGGAAAATGGTGAAAGGTTGCTGACAGCGATGGGGTAAAATGGTGTGAAAGATTGTTGAACGATGGTGTTTTAGCAATAGAAAAAGGGATGAAACAATTGCTGGACGGTGTTGTTTTGTCAATGGAAACTGTGAAAAATTGTCGGACTGTAATGTTTTGGCAATGGGAAAATGACAAAAGGTTGCTG
>ML792593.1:96459-107674 GCA_009831015.1 Picea engelmannii
TAAACATATAGTAAAGAGAAGAGACGTTGTATACCTTTGGAAAGATAGGGTAAAGTGATAATATGAGTTTAAATGTGAGTGAAAACAAGAGTGTAATGGTGGCAAAAAAGTGTGGCAAAAAGGTACATTGTGTGGTCCTAACACCTGGGCCAACTTCTTATTCTGGGTATATGTCTGTTCAGTATATTATTATTTATTCTGGTTGACTTCTTCTCTTGGAGGCTAATAACCTAATATAAATTATCTTCTTGAGCCGACAAGTCTTCTAGGGTTATTAGCCAACTCATTAGAGTTTCTTCTTTCTTCTCGGAGTATTCTATCCTCGTCAGGTTTACACGTGGAGGTAAATACCTCCCACGGCTACCATAATATCAACATATAGAGCCCTGAACAAAGCCACCATTAAAAAATGATATCCACTACCCAGGATCGAAGATCTCCTTGACCATCTACAAGGGGCTTCTTTCTTCACAAAGATGGATTTGACTTTTGGATATCATCAAGTGCGCTTGCAACTGAGTGATATCTGGAAAACAACTTTCAAGACTAAGTTTGGTCTTTATGAATGGTTGTTCATTCCTTTCAATCTGA
The DNA here is from genome assembly GCA_009831015.1 of Picea engelmannii. Lineage (NCBI taxonomy): Eukaryota > Viridiplantae > Streptophyta > Pinopsida > Pinales > Pinaceae > Picea > Picea engelmannii. Next base: position 97,051 of record ML792593.1, read on the forward strand.
CCAACGCATCAACCACATTCATGCGGCACATCAATGACATTTTCCAGCCACATATATGTAAGTTCGTCGTTATTTATTTTGACGATATTCTGGTTTTCAACAACTCATGGAAGGAACACATGCAACATGTGCGCACCGTCTTAGATTTGCTTAGACAACATCAACTTCAGGTGAAAGAGAAAAAGTCCTATTTTTCCCAAAGGTCGGTGAAATATTTAAGACTCATTATGGACTCTATAGGTGTACGCACGGATCCCACATGGGTGCAAGCAATTTATGCATGGTCAACGCCAACATCTACCCATCTTCTTAAACTTTTTAGGGGAAACATTAATTTCTACCACAAATGTTTCTACCATTTCTCACAGTTGGATCATCCTTTGCATTAGTTAACAAACAAGGAAAAGTTTATATGGTTTCCTGATGTTCAACACCACTTTAATAACTTGAAGCAAGCCTTGTGCTTTGTGCCAATCCTCCGCTTTCCAGACTTGGTCCAACCATTCGAAATTGAGTCATATGCTTCTCAATTTGTGATTGGTGATTTATTTAAACAGGGAGGTCATCCTGTAGCCTACCATTTCGAGACACTATCTTCCACAAAGCTCAACTACAATACTTATGACAAAGAATTTTATAGCTTGGTACAAGTGTTGAAGCAATGGCGCCATTATATTTTGGACAAATAGACCATCCTACACACGGATCATCATCCACTCATCTTCATAATATCATAGAGTAAGATACATGAACAATGAAATCTCAAGTGGGAAGAATATATCCAACAATTTCACTTGGTTATTAAATAAAAAAAGGGAAATGCGAATAATATGGTTGATTTCTTAAGAAGACCACCAACATAAGTGATGAACATCTTAGCATTTCTATGTGCATCCTTTGACAGTTGGAAATACATCTATGAAGATGATCCCTCTTTTAAACATATATGGTCAGCATTACAACAACCCACAGTTATAAAAAAGACACCATTTCTAGATTACACCATTCAGGAAGGCTGGTTATATCGCCTCAATCAACTGTGTGTTCCACAATCATAGGATGGTTTGATCCTCATCCGGGAAGTGCATGCTTCCTCCTATGGTGGTCACTTCGGGAATGCCAAAACAATCCTACACCTACAACACCACTTCTATTGGCCTTCTATGTCCAAGAAAGTCGATAGTTTCGTCAGAGCTTGTGCTCTCTACTCACAAAGAAAACCATCTAATCGCAAACATGGTCTATATCAGCCTTTGTCAATCCCCTCTCTCCCATGGGAATCAATTTCTATGGATTTCCTTAGTGGTTTCCCAACCACTTTCTGCAAGAATGATGCAATTTGGGTTGTGGTATGCCGATTCTTCAATATGGCGCTCTTTCTCCTTTGCCATAAAACAACTTCTTCCATGCAAATGATTGAACTATTCCTCTGACATGTTTGGCCACATTTTGGCTTTCCTAGTAGAATCATTTCTGATCATGACTCTAGATTCCTTAGTTCCTTTTGGCATACTCTGTGGTATTTACTAAGCTTCCAGATTCAATTTTCCACGACATTCCATCCACATACCGAAGGAAAAACCAAGGTGGTCAATCATACTTTGGTTCATGCTTTGTGCAACTCCTTCATAAAAAATAAGCAATGGGATGCTTATCTTCACATTTTGCAACATAGCTACAACAGAGCTATGCATTTTTCCACAATATTTTCTCCTTTCAAGGTTTTCTTGGGCTTCCAACCACTTGCACCCACTGAGTTACCACTCAATTTGAATCCTTCTGGTTCAACGAGACCAACAAGCAGCTCAACTCTTCATTCAGAATTTACCACAATGACACAAGAAAGTGATTGAATCCTTACAATAATCACAAGAGTGCGCAAAGTAACGTCATGATAAACACAGAACCACATTGCAATTCCAACCAGGAGACAAAGTTTGGTCGCAAATGGATAAACAATGCTTCAAAGGGCATCATCATAAACTACACCCATTTGGATATGGACCATATACAGTTTTGGATCGCATTGGAGAAAATTCTTATTGATTGGATCTTCCACCACATTTGGAGATTCATGACGTGCTCAACGTCAACAATTTTAAATTTTTTGAGCCACCACTTCTTCAGGAAACGATCACTCTCCACCACCCAGTGGAAAACATTCCAGATTTTCAACATCCTTTATTGCATGATCAAATTATGGATAGTAAGACCAGAACCACCCATCAACAACAACATGTTTCCTATCTAGTAGGAAGACAGGGACAAACTCCATCACAGGCCAAATGGATGACAATAGAGACAATGCAGTGATGATTTCCTGTATTGCTGACGAAAGCAAGGATACTTTTGGATCTAAACAGGGAGGAATTGGACCAATAAGGAAGGATGTCAAGCTTAGAGAGCATGCATCCGAGTACAAGTCATCTGCAACAAGCAAGGAGAGAAGTAGAAGTAATGCTATGTTATTTTTCTGATAGTTGTCAGCATCGATCAATCTGTTATTGTAATAAATCATTCGCCAGTCTAAGTAAATAATGGCGATGTCTATTTTAATTAATAGTCATTTGTGTCAGTAAACACTGCAGTACATTTCTCTTGCCAATCTGATTATGTAGAGAATTTCATAAGAATAAAGCAACATTTACCATTTGTAGAATATGACATTCATTGCTTAAGAAAGGAGAGAATCCTCTAATACGATTGATGAAGTTTTTGGGAATCCTAAGTTATTCATTTTTCTTGTGTAACAATGAGTTTCGTTTTTGGTGAGACGAGTTGAGAGAACTACCTTGCATTTATGTTTTTTCTATTAGTTGAGGGTTGAGAGAATTAGAGAGCGCACCAAAGGAATTGGTGTGCATCTTTGGCTAGGTTAGGCACATCAGCAATACGCCTCTTCATTTTCATTGATGGACAACATAGAGAATAGGCAAGGCATCTATCTCCAACAAGAGCACCTTTCCCTTCTTCCTATTGCGTCAATATTCCAATTTGACTAGTATACTAAGTGCCTCCCTTTTATTTGATACATCAGAGCATGCATTCAGAGAAAATGCACATCCATTGTGCAAGAAACCCACACATAGTCAGATCACCCTGCCATAGAGGAAACTAGGACCCCAGATGATCTGAAATTGAAGAAGACTTGCCTCTTTTAAATTGAAAGTGTAAAAATGGTATGTGTTTGGGTAATTGGATCAAGTTACTAACACATAAGTTAATATTTTTTTTACTTAATCATGAGTATCATATCATACATATAAAAACCATCAATAAAGAACACATAACACATCAAATGGTAAAGGATTTCACCCCTATCTTGGGCTACATCTCTTGGTCCATCTTCCCTTGGATCATTTTTATTATCCTTTAAAATTGCTTTTATAGTGCTCATAATACAAAATATATGGCTCCAATGGCTTCAAAATGTCCTAAAACCCCTAGCTGGGATTTTTTGGCACCTGGTTTGTCCAAAAAATGAAGAAATTACACCTCTTGGAAGTTTTCCCCTTCAAGCTTGTTGTACCTGCTCGCCAAATTTCACCTGTGTGTGACTAACCTGGCTCCCGCAACATTATTGGGCCAAAAACCCAGCACACTACACCATTCTTAGAATTGTGGCGTGTTGGTCGTTGGTTATGGAAGTATGCGAAGATCAAGGAAGAAAAGGGAGAATGCGAACTTCGTGGAAGACACAATGACTGTTACTAGGTCAAAGTGAGAAAAAGAGCAAAAAAGACAGAGCGAAGTAATCCATTGAATGAGGAGATCAGGTATTACAGATAAGAAAGAAAGAAGTATCGTGAACAACTCAGCAAGAGGAAAACACCACCATTGGATTCTTTGGAGCATTGCGCGAGAAGGAAGGAAAGTTAGGCTAGTGAAGCCCTGAAAACGCGGGTCAAGTTGACCTAGGGCTTTAGACACCTAGTGTTTTGGTATCTAGGGTTTTGGTCACCTAGGTTTCAGCCTAAGGATGTTGGTGAGCTATTGTAATGTATAAATAAAGGTCATGAGGACCTAGTTTGGGTTGGTACAGTATTGTTGGGTATAGTTATATTGATTATTAAGAGTGATTATTGTTGTGTGAGAGAGAAGCACTAAGTGTGAGAGCCTTCTGGTATTGTAAGATCTTCAACTGGGTGCGAAGATCAACCCTGTAGCTGGGTGAGCAGGGAGGGGAGAGAAAGAGAGGAGGAGAAACAAGATCTGCTAGCTAAGAGCTCAGAAAAGAACTGTATGCTTTACCTTAATATATTATAGCACAGTTATGTGAATGTAGCCCTAGAGAGAGGGTGAACCACGTAAACGATGTGTTGCCTTGCTTTGTGCTTGTCTTAATGTGTTTATGTCTTCTTTTTATAAGTGATTTAAGATGATTATCTTATGCTTAGTGCTAATGATATGTGAGAATATTAGATCTGATCCATATGAATGTGCTTAGTGTTGATCTGCTAGATCTGACCTATCTATTGATGCTAAGTGCTTAAGTACGCTATAACAGTGTGATTGATGCAAAGACCTGCTTTATTAGTGAAGTGATTAATGATTATATATTTAGGAACTGACGGTGCTAAGTTCTTTATTAAGTAGTACAATCATAGATCTGTGTCCTAGCTCAGGTTGCAAACACCTGAGTCTTGCAACCACCCCTGCCTCTACCTCGGGTGAGACTTCATCTGCTTTGCAGGTGTTTCTGAAAGGGCCGGTAGTTAGGGATTTTTTGGTGCGTTGTTGTAGCATTGAACCCTGGGTATGCCCCTGTGCTAGACCTGTGTGTGACTAACCTGGCTCCCGCAGCGTTACTGGGCCAAAAACCCAGCACACCGCACAATTATGAGAATTATGGCGAAATGTTGCACCATTAGTGCACTGGCCCCCAATCCTTGACGGAGAACTCGGTCGTATGGCCCCATGTGCTCAATGACCTAACTGTTGGTGTGCCCATTGGCTAGCTCATCCACTAAAAGGCGTGGTGATGTGGTAAATTCATGTGACCGGGGGTTTAACTCCAAGTCCCAACAGTTGTGTGCGTCACTGGTTACATAGTATGGTTGTATGCATTGGGGGCTAAGTATAATGGAGGGTTCCCGCAATGGTGGTTTTATGAAGTGGTGTGATGGAAAGGGGGCTATACAATGGAGGTTTCCCCACACAAAGTATATGAAGTGGTCGCATGTAGTTTCATATGGACTGGGGGCAGGGGCTTATCCTCGCTCCTTTAGTCTGCCACCCGAACAAAGGTTTCAATTCATATAAATTTAAAAAAGTATAAGGTTAAGACCTAAACTACGGGCGGGTTGGTAGCCTAGGCCCTTCCAAAATGTTGACGTGTCCTCCCGGAGGTCGGGGGTTCGACCCCCATGGACTTCACCACAATTTTATCATATGGATGGGTGCCATGTGGCAACCCACGACTGAGCCACATGGCACCATACAACTTTCCCATTAAATGACACGTGTCAACATCCAATTCACACACGGGTCTTCCATTGAGCCTGCCTTGTCAGCATACCAACTCATCACTTCCACGTCACCTGCCACGTGTGGTTCCATACCCTGCCATGTCAACATTGTACGGTCATACAGATTGTACGGTCATCTGCCACATAAGCATTGTATGGACTGTACAGTCATAAAAAAATTTCTTGTTTGGTCAAACGAACAGAACATGATATCTCACTCATATGACATCCATCTAAACCCTTTCAAGTTGCGTTGGTATTGTGGGAATGTGTCCAGTTTGAAGTAATTCTGATCACTTTGATTTTTGAGAAAAATTTGATCCCCTGGATTCTGAGATGGGGGATGCCAAAAAGGAAACCAACCCCCTCCATGATACATAAGAAAAAATTGGCCAGTCTCAGATATTTCAGATCATTCTACACTGCCCCTTCTAAAAGAAATAATAACGAGGGTAGAGCCATAGATACCATATGGAATTAAAATTAATGGAAGCTAGACAAAGAAGAAAACAAATAAAACCCAGAGATGAAAAATTAGAACTCGACTTCTGGCTTGTGGGGTGTCTCCTGGTATTCTAAGTGCTCCTTTACTTTATTTCCTTTGCTAGGATTGTCATCTCCCTCTCCTGGTGTGTTTTCGTCCTCGATTTGAATGGGGTAGTCTCGTGTTCGAGTAGGGTGCTGGTGTTGGGTCTCCTATCAAACTCTAAACTTGATCTCGAACTATGAGCGAAAAAAAAGATTAAATTTTCCATCAAGAATCTCAATATCCTCGGTGGTCCGGTCATTATCCCTCTTGTCCTGAGCCACCATAGCCTTCATTGTCCAATACATATCTTCTAATTGGAAGAATCGAGTTTCTCTGTATGGGTGGATTTAGGGTCCTCTACCCAGTAATTCACCTCTCTAACGATGCATGCGTATGAAGTTAGGTTTTGTTATCACTTGACAACTTCCTCAATGCCCATAGTGCGATTCATATCTTTCTTTGTGCTCAGGTATTGAAACTGCATCTCAACCATCCAAGAAACGCAATCCGACCTTGACCGAGTAATCGGACCTCTCAATGATGAAGGCTCTGACTATTTACCTTTTGTTCCTTCCCCCTTCCTGGCCATGGTTCGAGAAGTTCAAAACTCTATATCCTCTAATATTATATACTCGCTAAATCGGATATGGTACTAGAGATAAACGAGTTGCTTTAGAGGGGACTTTCCTTTCTTCGACCTACTCTTATGCATCCACAATTCTGAGAAGGTTTCCTTTGTTTTCTTATCTCACCTAGAGGCTCTTTTAAACTCATAACTAGCATGCCAAAATGGGGCTGCAAACCCCAAGTCCTTTCCTCCATGTCATTACACTAGTCACATGGCTCAATCCATCGGTGGTTGTACCTGTTGTCCTTTTGATCTTCTACTCGTAACTACCCGAATTATGAATCTTCTCTATCTTCAGTATCTGACGCAAGCTCCCAATGTTTCTTCCTAATTTACCATGATGGGGGAATTCCATATCAATCAACATTGATGATACTCGATCTCTGTTGTAGGCTCCCCACGAATCGACATGAGCACTTATTAAGAAGTTGCTACACCATCCATCTTCCATTTGTCCTTGCATCAAATTAGTGCGAGATAATGGGATGGTCGATATGATCACCAACCCTCACTATGACATGATTTCTCTCTGCATGATAGGATCCAGACGTGACATAGGGAGAGGGAGTTTCCTCCATCTTCTCGAAGAACCGGGTGGCATCGGATTACGACTCTAGTTTTCCAACTAGGCCTATATCATTTGATCTTTCGACATTTGTCCTATTCCCTCGTGCCATATCTCCATTTGTTTTCGCTTACACTACTTGTAACTTCATGTGGAGATTCATGTTAAGAACTATTAGCCTCATTTCTTATTTCCAAGTGGCAGACTCAGTGGGGTCCCCCAAATGACACTTAGTCAATCGAGAGTTTTGAAGGACACCTACATTTTCCAAGTAGTCTGCCACCGAGTTGGATTTTTGATGAACTTGGGATGGAATTAGCACTTGGAAGTGATAAGTCAATCTTGGGACCTATGTCCATCCATATGATAATCTTCAATTAGTGGAGATTTTCCCTGGTTTTTCCCCCTCTCTCAAGCAATTTAAATATGAAATGATCAAGAGAGAGTCTCCTTTCACCTGCAAGGTCGAGATACCGTGGTGTTTTTCCAATTCTGGGCCTTTAATGAGTCCTTCTAGCTCTGCCCCGTTGTTGGAATTGTACCCTAGGTTACTATAAAACATAGCCATGATTCTTTAGGCATTGTACCCTCGGGGAGGATTTTTGGGAGCTTGTTGGAAGGCCAAGTTGAAATTATAGTGCCTAAAGAAGTCATCTTCCCCCTTAGGTAATATTCTATCTTCCAATGACTAGGTACTCTCAACGACGTATTCTTGGATGTTCTCTTTAATTTTTTTCCACACTCATTCAATAGATATGGAATTTTGCTTAAAAATTTGTCTATTCCTTTCTTTCCATATATTCCACATCGACATCCCCAGAAATATCTCCCAAGCTTTATTCAGGATGGTATTTTGGAAAGGATCAAATAACTAGTGGGTGATTAGGTTTGTTTCATTTTCCCTATCTGTCTTAGCTCTCCGAAACATTATTGCCCCAAAATATGAAATCCTTCGCGCTTCATCATAGGAGAAGAAGAGATGGGAGAGGGTTTCCTCCTTTTTTTTGCAAAGCAATACAGATGGAAGGGCTTTCATTCCCTTTTGATCTTAGTTTGTCCCAAGTCAATAATTTTCGAGAGAGAATCAACCATAATAAAATTGTTATTTTGGGCCAGATCCCTAGTTGATGTCTTCTGATAAGTTCACTGATTGAAAATAAGCATATTTTACTTTGTACATCCCCTCTCCTTTGTTTCCCCATCGGGGAATATCCAAACCATTTCTTAATTTAATCTACCTGAGGGAAATCTTGAATTTAATTTGATTTACGATCACTTAGTTGAGATTGGCAGGCCAATCGCCCAGACCTTTCCATATTCTTATAGTTTTTGTTGATGGGGTACCCGAGATCTCCCAATACTAATATAATAGAGTCCAACCTTTATCCAACATAAAGCTTCTAGCACATTCCATTCCTTCTTGATTTTCTAGGGTTGGGTGTTGTTCCTAGGCATCATCCTAGAAGAGGGTGGACTTCCCATAAAATTTCTTGTTGGATTAGCTCTCAATTTTTCTAGGCCGAATTATAGATAATATATCCCATATGGAAACCGTCCATGCAAATGAGGTCCTGAGCGTCTACCTCAACGTCATTTTTTTTTCCACACTTTGGCCCAAAAAGCTTCTGGGTTAGTGATATATCTCCACCAAAGTTTGACTGCTAGAGCTCGACCTGCATGAAGGGGATCCTTGATTCCAATACCTCCATGGGTCTTTGGTTTGCTGATTTTTTTCGAAGCTACTAAAGCCCATTTTTTCTCTTGTGTGGCCCCTTTCCATAGGAAATATCTCTGCAGGGTCTTGATCTTTTTCAAGATTCCTTTAGTGTAAATTCTAACCTTGTACAATGTCTACTGTAAACAGATATTCAGAAAAGAATAGAAAATATACAATGGAAAATGCAAACATTACACAGAGATTTTCCCCCTGGAAACCCAAACCGGGAAAACCAACATATATTATATTCATACATTGTGTTACATTGTTTACAATACAATATACAAATAGGAGCCAACAGCATCTAAAACCCTAACCCAATGACCTGGACTAGTCCAAAACCCTAATTACTTAACCGGAAATAGAAAACCATCGGCAAAAACCATGTTCCGAAAAACCACCTAAATATCATGTGGTCCCGGAAATATGGTGTCCCGGTAATATGTCGTCCCGGTGCGAAAAAAAAATTCGGGGGCGCTACCCCTGCACGCCCAGCGCAGACGCTCATACACTACTACTCATGCAAAGAATATAACACATACCCAACATTCTCCCACTTCTTGTTTTCTTTGCACACAGGGGGCTATAGGGTTACATAGTCAACAATCCAGGGAAACAATGCCCATGGATCCTCTACACCAAGAGAACTTCTCAGAGCTCACAGATTTTGTTAATGAATCTGCAACATTCTTCAAAGTGTCCACCTTCATCAGTGATACTTTCTTTTCTTCAATCATGTCTCTTACAAACTGATATTGAACATCAATGTGCTTTCTCTTTGAATGATAAGCAGGGTTCTTTGCCAAGAAAATTGCGCTCTGAATGTCACACTCTATCCTTACAGCTTCTTGTACCAACCCAATACCTGAACACAATATTTGTAACCATACTGCTTCCTTACTTGCATGAGTGGCTGCCATGTATTCAGATTCTGTAGTTGAAAGTGCGACTACAACCTGTCTTTTGCTCATCCAACTTATTGCTCCTTCAAACAGGTTAAACACATACCCGCTTGTGGATCACCTACGATCCAAATCTCCAGCCCAGTCTGCATCCACAAAGCCATGTATATCGACCATTATTTCCAATCTCGGTCTTCCTTCGTAGCACAATCCATAGCTAGCAGTGCCACGCAAATACCTGAAAACCCTTTTTACTGTTGTCCAATGCTCCTTCCCTGGTTTTGACTTATCCCTGCTCAAAACTCCCACTGCATGTGCAATGTCTGGTCTAGTACAGGCCATTACATACATCAAATTGCCAACTGCTCTTGCATATGGAACATGAGACATGTCCTCCTCTTCTTCATGTGTCTTGGGACACTGATCCACAGATAACTTTACACCAACAGGAATAGGAACCTTAACTGGTTTACATTCCTGCATATTAAACCTCTGCAATATTGTCTCGACATATTTTCTCTGATTTAACCAGAGTTTCCTCCTTTTTCGATCTCTTTTAATTTCCATGCCCAAAATGAAATTTGAAGCACCAAGATCCTTCATGTCGAATTTAGAGGACAACTGAGTTTTCACATCCTGGATAATATCCTTGTTGTTTCCTATCAACAACAGGTCATCCACATACAAGACCAAATAAATCAAATGATCACCAATTAATTTAGAATACACACAGTGATCCTCTTTGCTTATTATGAAGCCAAGTCCCAACATATAAGTATCAAATTTTTGATACCACATCCTTGGTGATTGTTTTA
>ML792593.1:116077-126250 GCA_009831015.1 Picea engelmannii
GAATTTTATAGCTTGGTACAAGGATTGAAGAAATGGAAACATTATATTCTGGACAAAGAGACCATCCTACACACAGATCATCATCCACTCATCTTCATCAAATCATAGAGTAAGATACATGAACAATGACATCTCAAGTGGGAAGAATTTATCCAACAATTTCACTTGGTTATTAAATATAAAAAGGGAAATGAGAATAATATGGTTGATTTATTAAGAAGATCACCAACATAAGTGATGAATATCTTAGCAGTTCTATGTGCATCCTTTGATAGTTGGAAAGACATGTATGAAGAAGATTCCTCTTTTACAACAACCCAAAGTTATCAAGCAGACACCATTTCTAGATTACACCATTCGGGAAGGTTGGTTATATTGCCTCAATCAACTGTGTGTTCCACAATCAGAGGATGGTTTGATCCTCATCTGGGAAGCACATGCTTCCTCCTATGGTGGTCACTTCAGGAATTTAAAAACAATCCTACATCTCCAACACCACTTTTATTGGCCTGCTATGTCCAAGAAAGTCGATAGTTTCATCAGAGCTTGTTCTCTCTACTCACAAAGAAAACCGTCTAATCGAAAACATGGTCTATATCAGCCTTTGTTGATCCCCTCTCGCGCATGGTAATCGATTTATATGGATTTCCTGAGTGGTCTCCCAACCACTTTTTGGAAGAATGATACAATTTGGGTTGTGGTATGTCAGTTCTCCAAGATGGTGCTCTTTCTCCCTTACCATAAAACAACTTCTTCCATGCAAATGACTAAACTATTCTTCCGACATGTTTGGCCACATTTTTTCCTACCTAGTAGCATCATTTCTAATCGTGACTCCCGATTCCTTAATTCCTTTTGGAATACTTTGTGGTGTTTACTAGGCTTCCAGCTTTGATTTTCCATAGCATTCCATCCACAAACCAATGGACAAACCAAGGTGGCCAATCATACTTTGGTTCATGTTCTTCACAACTCCTTCATAAAAAATAAGCAATGGGATATTTATTTTCACATTTTGCAACATAGCTACAATAGAGCTATGCATTTTTCCACAGGAATTTATCCTTTCAAGGTTTTCTTGGGCTTCCAACCACTTGCACCCACCGAGATGCCACTCAATTTGACTCCTTCTGGTTCAACTCACCATCAACGAGACCAACAAGAAGCTCAACACTTCAATCATAATTTAGAACAAAGACACAAGTGACTAACTCCTTACAACAAGCACAAGAGTGTGCAAAGCAACGTCATGATAAACACAAAACCACATTCCAATTCCAGCCAGGAGACAAAGTTTGGCTGCAAATGGATAAACAATGCTTCAAAGGGTGTCATCATAAACTACACTGATTGCGATATGGACCACATAGAATTTTGGATCGCAATGGAGAAAATTCTTATCGGTTGGAACTTCCACCACATTTGGGGATTCATGACGTGCTCAACGTCAACAATTTAAAATTTTTTGAGCCGCCACTTCTTGAGGACACAGTCACTGTCCACCATCCAGTGAACAACATTCCATATTTTCAACATCCTTTATTGCATGATCAAATTCTGGATAGTAAGACCAGAACCACCCGACAACAACAACATGTTTCCTATCTAGTGGGAAGACGGGGACAAACTCCATCACAGGCCAAATGGATGACAATAGAGACATTACAGTGATGATTTCGTGTATTGTTGACGAAAGAAGGGATGCTTTCAGATCTAAACATGGATGAATTGGACCAATAAGGAAAGATGTCAACCTTCCTTAGAGAGCGTACACCAGAGTAAAAGTCGTCTGCAACAAGAAAGGAGAGAAGTAGAAGTAATGCTATGTTATTTTTCTGATAGTTTTCAATGTCAATCAATCTGTTATTGTAATAAATCATTCGCCAGTCTAAGTAAATAATGGCGATGTCTATTTTAATTAATAGTCATTTGTGTCAGTAAACACTACGGGAAATTTCTCTTGTCAATCTGATTACGCAGAGAATTGCATAAGAATAAAGAGACATTTACCGTTTGTAGAATATGACATTTTTTTTTAAGAAATGAGAGAATCCTCTAATATGATTGATGAAGTTTTTTGGAATCATGAGTTATTCCTTTTTCTTGTGTAACAATGAGTTTCATTTTTGCTGACACGAGTTGAGAGAACTACCTTGCATTTATGTTTTTTCTGTTAGTTGAGGGTTGAGAGAATTAGAGAGAGTACCAAAGGAACTGGTGTGCATCTCTGGCTAGGTTAAGCGCATCAACAAGATGCCTCTTCATTTCCATTGATGGACATCATAGAGAATAGGCAAGGCATCTATCTCCAACAAGAGCGCCTTTCCTTTCTTCTTATTGCGTCAATATTCCAATTCGCCTAGTTTATTGAGCACCTCCCTTTTATTTGATACATCAGAGAAAACACGCTTCCATTGTGCAAGACACCCACACATAGTTAGATCACCCTGCCATAGAGGAAACCAAGACCCCAAATGATCTGAAATTGAAGAAGACTTGCCTCTTTTAAATTGCAAGTGTAAAAATGGTGTGTGTTTGGGTAGTTGGATCAAGTTACTAACACATAAGTTAATGATTTTTTTACTTAATCATGAGTAGCATATCATACATATAAAAACCATCAATAATGAACACCTAACACAACAAATGGTAAAGGATTTCACCCCTCTCTCGGGCTACATCTCTTGGTCCAGCTTCCCTTGGATCATTTTCATTATGCTTAAAAAGTGTTTTTATAGTGATCATAATACAAAATAGATGGGTCCAATGGCTTTAGAATGTCCTAAAACCCCTAGCTGGGATTTTTTGGCACCTTGTTTGTCCAAAAAATGAAGAAGTTACACCTCTTGGAAGTTTTCCCCTTCAAGCTTATTGTACCTGCTCACCAAATTGCACCTGTGTGTGACTAACCTGGCTCTCGCAGTATTACTGGGCCAAAAAACCAGCACACTACACCATTATGAGAATTGTCGAAAAATGTCACACCGTTAGTGCGCTAGCCCCCAATCCTCGGCGGAGAACTCGGTCATATGGCCCCATATGGCCAATGACCTAACTGTTGGCGTGCCCATTGGCTAGCTCATCCGCGAAAAGGTGTGGTCATGTGGTAAATTCATGTGACCGAGGGTTTAAATCCAAGTTCCAACAATTGCGCGTGCCACTGGTTACATAGTATGGTTGTATGCGTTGGGGGCTAAGTACAATGGATGATTCTCACACTGGTGGTTTTATGGAGTGGTGCGATGGATCGGGGGCTATCCAATGGAGGGTTCCCCGTGCCAAAGTTTATGAAGTGGTCACATGCAGTGTCATATGGATCGGGGGCTGGGCTTATCCCCACTCCTTTATTCTTCCACCCGAACAAAGGTTTCAATTCATATAAATTTAAGAAAGTATAAGGTTAAGACCTAAGCTATGGGTGCATTAGTAGCGCGGGCCCTGCAAAAACATTGAATTGTCCTCCCAAAGGTCGGGGGTTCGACCCCTGTGGACTTCACCACAATTTTATCAATTGGATGGGTGCCACGTGGTAGCCCATGACTGGGCCACATGGCACCATACAACTTTCCCATTAAATGACACATGTCAACATCCCATTTGCCCACATGTCTACCATCAATCCTACCTTGTTAGCATGCCAACTCATCACTACCATGTCACCTGCCATGTGTGGGTCCATATTCTTCCACATCAACATTGTACTATCATACAGATTGTACAATCATCTGCCACATAAGAACTGTACGAACTGTACAATCATCAAAATTTTGCCTGTTTGGCCAAATGAACAGAACACAATATCTCACTCATACAACATCTGTTTGAACCTGTTCAAGTTTTGTTGGGATTGTGAGGACGAGGTCTATTCACGTGTCCATTTTTAGGTAATTCTGAGAACTTTGATTTTTGAGAAAAATTTGATCCCCTGGATCACCGGACTAGTAAAAGTATAAACAAGACATCCTAGGTTTCTGAGATGGGGGATGCCCAAAAGGAAACTAGCCCCCTCCATGATACATAAGACAAAATTGGTCAGTCTCAGATATTTCAGATCATTCTACACTACCCCCTCTAAAGGAAACAACAACAAGGGTAGAGTCGTAGATACCCATATGGAATCAAAATTAATGGAAGCTATATAGAGAAAAAAAAAAAAAAAACTGAGAGATGAAAAATCAAAACTCGACTTCTGGCTTGTGGGGTGTCTCCTGGTATTCTAGGCGCTCCTTTTCTTTATTTCCTTTGCCAGGATTGTCAACTGCCTCTCCTGGTGTGTCATCATCCTCGATTTGAGGTCAGTCTCATGTTCGAGTAGGGTGTTGGTTCTGGGTCTCTTGTCGAACTCTGAACTTGATCTCGAACTATGAGTGACAAAAGAGATTAAATTTTCCATTGAGAATATCAATCTCCTCGGTGGTCCGGTCATTATCCCTCTTGTCCTGAGCCACCATATCCTTCATTGTCCAATACATCTCTTCTAATTGGAAGAATTGAGTTTCTCTGTACGGGTGGATTTAGGGTCCTCTACACGGGTTTGCACCTCTCTAACGATGTATGCATCTGAAGTTAGGTTTCATTATCACTTGACAACTTCCTCAATTCCCATAGTGCGCTTCTTATCTTTCTTTGTGCTCAGGTATTAAAACCGCATCTCAACCATCCAAGCAACGCGGTTTTCCCTTGACCGAGTAACCAGAACTCTCAACGATGAAGGATTTGACTGTTTACCTTTTGTTCCTTCCCCCTTCCTAGCCATGGTTCGATAATTTCAAAACTCTGTCTCCTCTAAGATTCTATCCTCGCTAAATCAGAGATGGTACTAGAGATAGACGGGGTGCTTTAGAGGGGAGTTTCCTTTCTTCAACCTACTCTTACGCGTCCAAAATTCTGAGAAGGTTTCCTTTATTTTCTTTTCTCACCTAGAGGCTCTTTTAAAATCAAAACTAGCATGCCCAAATGGGGATGAAGACCCCAAGTCCTTTCCTGCATGTCATTACACTAGTCACAAGGCTCAACCCATCGGTGGTTGTGCCTGTCATCCATTCGATCTTCTACTCATAACTACCTAAATTATGAATCTACTCTATCCTCTATATCTGACACAAGCTCCCAATGTTTCCTCCTACTTTACCATGATGGGGGAATTCCATATCAATCTGCATTGATGATACTCGATCTCTGTAGTAGGCTCCCCACAAATCAACATGAGTGCTTCTTAAGAAGTCACTACGCCATCCATCTTCCATTTGTCCTTGTAACAAATTAGTAAGAGATAATGGGATGGTCAATATGATCACCAAACCTCACTATGACATGATTTCTCTCTGCATGATAGGTGCCAGACATGACATAGGGAGAGTGATTTTCCTCCATCTTCTCGAAGAACCAGGTGGCATCAGATTATGACTCTAGTTTTCCAACTGGGCCCATATCGTTTGATCTTTCGACATTTGTCATGTTCCCTCGTTCCATATCTCCATCTGTTGTCACTCACACTGCTTGTAACTTCATGTGGAGGTTCATGTTAAGAACTATTAGCCTCTTTACTTCTTACCAAGTGGAAGACTCAGTGGGGTCCCCCAAATTCCACTTAGTCAATCGAGACTTCTGAAGGACACCTACATTTTCCAAGTAGTCTACCACCGAGTTGGATTTTTGACGAACTTGGGATGGAATTAGCACCTGGAAGTGATAAATCAATCTTGTGACCTGTGTCCATCCATATGATAATATTCAATTAGTGGAGATTTTCCCTGGTTTCCCCCCCTCTCTCAATCAATGTAAAGATGAAATGATCATGAGAGAGTCTCCTTTCACCTACAAGGTCGAGATACTGTGATGTTTTTCCAAGTCTAGGCCTTTAATGAGTCCTTCTAGATCTTCCCCATTGTTGGAATTGTACCCTAGGTTACTAGCAAACATAGCCATTATTCTACCCTCTGGGTATCTTAATATCCCCCCTGGACCATATTTCCCGAGGTTGTCCTTGGATGCTCCATCGAAATTCATATTGATTGATCCTTTTTCTGGTGGCTGCCAAACTTGGTCTGTTGCTTCTGTTTTTCAAGGAGGATTTTGGGAGCTTGCTGGAAGGCCAGGTTGAAATTCTAGTGCCTAAAGATGTCATCTTCCCTCTCAAGTACTATTCTATCTTCCAATGACTAGGTACTCGCAGCGATGGATTCTTGGATGTTCTCTTTAATTGTTTGTCCACACTCATTCAATAGATATGGAAGTTTGCTTAAAAAATTGTGTATTCCTTTGTTTCCATATATTCCACATCGAGATCCCCATAAATATCTCCCAAGATTTATTCTGGATGGTATTTTGGAAAGGATTAAATAACCAGTGTGTGATTAGGTTTGTTTGGTTTTCCCTATCTGTCTCAGCTCTCCAAAACATTATTGCCCCAAAATACGAAATCCTTCATGCTTCGTCACAGGAGAAGAAGAGATGGGAGAGGGTTTCCTCCTATGTTTTGCAAATAAATACAGATGGAAGGGCTTTCATTCCCTTTCGATCTTAGTTTGTCCCAAGTCAATACTTTTCGAGAGAGAATCAACCATAATAAAGTTGTTATTTTGGGCTAGATCCCTAGTTGATAGATGGGTTGCCAGTCCTATCTCTTGTCATCTCCTGACAAGTTCACTTCTTGAAAATATGCATATTTTACTTTGTACATCCCCTCTCCTTTGTTTCCTCATCGGAGAATATCCAAACCATTTTTTAATTTTATCTTCCTGAGGGAAAGCTCGAATTTAATGTGATTTACGATATCTTGGTCCAGATTGGTAGGCCAGTTGGCTAGACCTTTCCATATTCTTATAATTTCTGTTGATGGGGTACTCGAGATCTCCCAGTACTAATATAACAGATTCCAACCTTTATCCAACATAAAGGTTCTAGAACATTCCATTCCTTCATGATTTTATAGGATTGGGAGTTGTTCCTAGGCATCATCCTAGAAGAGGGCGGACTTCCCATAAAAATTTCTTGTTGGATTAGCTCTCATTTTTTCCAGGCCAAATTCTAGATAAGAGATCCCAGATGGAAACCATCCATGCGGATGAGGTCTTGAGGGTCTACCTCAACGACATTTTTTTTTCCACACCTTGGCCCAAAAAGCTTTTGGTTTAGTGATAGATCTCCACCAAAGTTTGGCTGCTAGAGCTCAACCTGCATGAAGGGGATCCCTGATTCCAATACCTCCATGGGTCTTTGGTTTGCTGAATTTTTCCCAAGCTAATAAATCCCATTTTCTTTCTTTTGTGGCCCCTCCCCATAGGAAGGATCTCTACAGGATCCTAATCTTTTTCAAGATTCCTTTCAAAGATGCCAACAATGAGAACAGGTACATAGGCATGGATATTAGGGATAATTTGATGAGAAAAATTATGCCAGAGAGTAAGGAATCTATGAGTCCAGTTTTTCAGCCTTGTTTCTAATTTATCCAATATCACTTTCCAAGTATTATTGCGTGCATCCTTGTTGAGGAGCAGGGCTCCCAAGTACTTGGAGGGGAGACTCGCCTTTTGGAAATCGAGAATCCTAGCTATGTGTCTCTGGAAAGGAATAGATATGTTAAAGAAACAAATTTGAGATTTGTCAAGGTTTATGACTGTACTTGAGGCTTCTTTGTATAGATACAACATGTGTCTAATTTCTTTGGCTTCTTTGTTAGTAGGGATCCCCATGAGCAAGTTGTCATCGACGAACTAGAGGTGGGACACAATTTCTAACCCTTCTTGTAGTCTTAGACCTTGAAGTTTGTTCTTCGCCACCTCCTTTTGGATTATTCTTCCTAGGCATTCAACTAATATTATGTAAATATAGGGGGATATAGGGTCACCTTGTCAAATACCCCTTGACAGGTTCAAGGTTTTTTATGGGGATCCGTTGATAAGAACAGAGAAGAAAGTTGAGGAAACCAACCCAAGTATCCAACGGACCCATTCCTATGCAAAGATGAAAGCCTCGAGAATTTTCTTCATGGAGTGCCAACTTATTCGATCATAAGACTTAGACATGTCTATTTTAATGAGCATTCCCTCTTTTTTCTATTGTTTCACCGAGTGGACTATTTCATGTGCAATGTGGTGAATTTATCAAATGTGACACATACCTGTGTATGCAGTACATTGAATGAGCAGGATGCCTCTATTTCTACAACAATGTTGGAGACAAACATTGATTCATCTATTGACATAAAGGGTCTTTTATAGGGGCATATCAACTGCAAAACATCTTACAATAAAATATTGAAATAAAACAAAAAATCCTATATAAATATATAACGATGAAGAACATAGAGATGGTTAAGATATTAACCTCCTCTATGAAGCTCTAGTGGTCCACTAGCCTCCATAGGCCCATAGAAAGTCTACTTGTAACTTTATCATTTATGAGGCTCACATGAACGACTGGTGTATCCATGTGCCCTCTTCTAAATGCACTCTATTCTAGGGGTTGAAGGTATGACCCCTTTGTAAATGTCACTAGTAGGCACCTACTACTGAGATAGTGCAACAAAAACACCATGCTACACTAGACTCTGAGTCAAGGCTGATAAATCTACCTATTCCTATTGCAAGCCCTCTGTAATGGAAGGATGTTGGGTAGGGGGCTTGGGCCTTCACCTGGGGTGATGAGGACCTAGCATGGGATCATTTCTAGAATTATCTCGATCTTGTGCGGACCCTCCACTATAACACCCTCCAAAAACTAAAACAACTATGGGCAACATGTACACAATTTCAATTTGTGTAATATAACCATAGATAATATTTTTTCACTATCACAAATAGGCAATTACACTGTTAATTATTATAATAGATTGATAGAAATAATACATTAAAACGGAATAAGTTTTGGAGAACCATTAATTATATACTAATGCATATTCCTCCATTACAACAATGTGAAGGGAAATAAACATAAATATCAATTATTTAATATAAGTAAATCCATGAAAGCAATAATGTAAGAATACATAACACTTTCTTACTAAGAGTTTAATCCCTATTACAACTAAGTTAACCTTGAAGAAAAAATAATAAAATATTAAAAATGAAACTCAACTCCAATCAACATATAATTAGATTTTTTTTTGCCTGAATGGACTTAAACTCTACGAACCAAGACTTTGGTCTCTTGTGTGATTCAATCTTATATAATATCACAAGTTTCTTATCTCCCCATGTAAAATCGTGGATCCACCAAGTGTCACTAAATTCCACAAGGGATTCATAAGTGCCACGGGTTGGGCACCGCACACAAGTGTAGTTACAAAGGTGATTTTATGGTTCAATGCCACTATCCATGTCACATTTTCACCCAGTCTGAATTAACCAAATTACACCATCCAAATGTTAACAGTAGATACGATTTCCAATTCAAGGGTTTAATAATTCTTGGACATATGATGTTTATATACTTAGTTAATTTAAAAATTTTATTTTATTATCTAAACCCTATACTACCATCAACCCCAAATCCAAGTATACAAGGATATATCAATTCATCCAAGGTTCTAAGGTTCTAATATATATACTGAGTGATTTTTTTATTTTCTGGCATCCTCAAATTTATAATGTTCTTGAGTTTCTATAGGTTGCAGGACCAAGTAGTGTTTAGGAATGTACACCTGGGATGGACAAGTCACCCACTTCATAGGTATCATGTGTTCCATTAAATATCATTTAAATCTCAAATTTGTTGTATTTAAGTTGTTGAATTTTACTATTTGTTACTAATAACAATATTATTAATATGTATGCAGGATACTAATATTTTCTCTATTTATAGTATTAGCCCAATCCTTGGGCACTTGGACACGGATTTTGGGTTACCTATTTCCAGGACAAGAGTTATTCCATTACTTGTATAGCCCATGGGGTTTCATCGCTGCCCACCCCCACCATATTTCATATTCCATGCATCCTCAGTGGCCACACCTGCATGCGACCCACCCACACTAGCTCTTCCATTACATCCATCCACAATGGATGCACCCGTATGCCACCCACCCCCACCACCATTTACATTTGTGTCATCCATCGAGGATACAACAATTGATGTTTCCTTGGATTAGGTTATACAATTGTGCACTCCTCCTTCCAGTGACTCTCCATCGATTCCCGAGATATTCATGGTGAGATAATGTGTTGATGATGA
>ML792593.1:148725-158771 GCA_009831015.1 Picea engelmannii
CTAACGTTATCTCCATCCATATCATCATTAATAACTTGATCAACAGCTTCAATATTCTGATCTCGAAGTTCATCTCCATGTAAAGTAGTATTTCTACTAGTACTTGGCAAATAACTCTCTGGAGGTCGACACTTTGGGGGCATTGTCTATATATTTAAAAAAACATAGAAAAGTTAGTGTGTATAGAAAATATAAAAATCCCAATAAGAAATATAATTACTAAAATTCATGACATACTAATTATTATAGAGAATACATTAAATATTGAATCCTCTTACCAAGGGACGATATTCATAACCCCCTTCGGCATGCCCCTTCTTCCTACAATGTTTTTGGGTTGTTGTTATTAAAAGTATTCTATTTTGCAAGCCTCTGCAATCATATCAAGGGCAATAACATTTTCCATCGCCCCTTGCCTCTAATGCCTCTCTTAACCGAGCAAGTTTCCTGTCATTTTCGTTCATTGTGACAAATCCTTGTCCTGACAAGTAATTGTCTTACCTACACCGTACCAAACATTAAGTTGTCAATTTTTATATTTTGGCTACTCCTTTCGATTATGATATGTTTATTTGTAGTGACCTACATGCTTATAATAAGGTCAACATATTTATAATAAGGTGATCATATGTGTAGAGGATCAATATCATGACGACATAGATAACATCTTTATAATAAGGTCATATGTGTACAAATGTTTTCTTTATATAATAACGACATATATACCTAACATAAGTTTAGGGTTAGTGCTTATGTATCTTATTAGTCCCTGCTTCAATCAAGATTTTTTGGTGTTTTTTTGTCAGGTCTTAAAAATTAAAAGAGAGAAGAAAATGACAATCACTTACTATCATTTCATCGATCAGGGTTGAGTTTCAAGAGCACTTCCATATCTTTATCAATGAAAAGAGAGAGAGATTATATCTACAATTGAAGGGAAAAGGGTATGTGGATTCCATAAACCTAGAATATTATGGAATCCACATACCCTTTTCCATAGAATATACCAACTAGATCCAAAAACCAAAGACATGAAATATGGTGCTACACATATTATAATATTTTATCAAGGAAAAAACAAGCTAAATGAAATTTGGACATTTGAAAAAAAATTACAAGTTAAATGAGTACATCAATAAAAAATAACATACTAACCTTGCAAGTTCAAAATCCAAGCTATGTAGATCGAGAATTGGATTTGTTCAACGGTGGGTGACGGAAAAAAAAAACAGCTCAAACAAAAGCCAAGAACAGTGTCGCAACTATAGAAATTGTGTCGCAAAGTCTCTTAAAGTCACGTATATATAGATAAAATAGTCAACTAGCCGTTAACACCGACCAATGAGATAGACAAAATTTTCATCATTGTTTCCACAACAGTGAGTCGCTATAGTGACAAAAATCCCGACTACATTTAAATAGGATTTTCCTTGATATTGCGACGAACTTTCATGGAAATATTGACGAAAATCCCACCCTGTTTAAAAAAAAATATGAAACTAGTTGAAGCACAGAAAATTTTCATGGAATAATCCGCCCATATGTAGTAGTGCAATATGCCAAGTGGATGGACCGTCCACAACAAAGTATGTGATCAATTCCTAGCCTTTCCTTGCTTTACCTTTGCTTGTTTTCCTTTCCTATCCTATCCTTTCCATTTCTTTCCTTTCCTTGTGTTTCCTTTCCTTTTGTTTCCTTATCTTTACTTTCCTTGCCTTGCCTTTCTTTTCCTTCCCTTGCCTTTATTTTCCTATCCTTTCCTTTCCATTCCATACCTTTCCTTGAATTGTGATGCCATGCCTTCCCTTGCATTTCCATACCTTTCCTTTCCTTGAATTTCCATGCCATGCCTAGAATTTTCATGTCTTTCCTTTTCTTTCCATTCCTTTCATTGCCTTCACATTCCTTGTCATACGTAGACCTATAACTATACCTTACATTTCCATGTATTTCCATACCTTCCCTTTCCTTGTCATTTCTAGCCTTTCTTTACCTTGCATTTCCCTGCCTTTCCTTGACTTTCCATTCCATGATATTATTTTCCTTTACATGCCATGCCATGTCATGCATTTCATTGCATTTCCTTTCCTTGCATTTCCTTACCTTTCCTTTCCTTTCCTTACCATGAATTTACTTTCCAAATCATGGCATGCCATGGATTGCATTGCCTTATCTTGTTGTTCCTTGTCTTTCCTTGTCGTGCCTTGGCTTTCCTTGCCTTGTCTTTCATTTCCATGCCATTCCATGCCTTGACTTGCCTTGTCATTACATGCCATGCCATTCCTTTTCGTTCCATGACATGCCTTTCCTTGCCTTTCCATGCCATGCCATGACATGCCTTACATTACCTTGTGTTGCATTGCCTTGCATTTCCTTCCCTTTCCTTACCATGCCATCTCATGCCATGACATGCCTTGCCATGCCATACCATTCATTTCCTTTCCATTCCATGCCTTCCTTGCCATTCCATGCCAYGTCTTTCCTTTCCATGCCATGTATTGCATTGCCTTGAATTGCCTTGCATTGCATTTCATTGCCTTGTGTTTCCTTTCCTTTCTTTCCTTTCCTTCCCATGCCATGCCATTGCATGCCTTTCCTTGCCATGTAATTCCATGCCAAGCCTTACCTTGCCATGTCATTCCTTTCCTTTCCATTCCATGCCATGCCATGTCATGCATTTTCTTTTGTTGCATTACCTTRCCTTGCATTTCCTTTCCTTTCCTTTCCATGCCATGCCTTGAATTTCCTTGTGTTACATTTCCTATACCTATACCTAGACATTTCCTTGACTTACATTACCCTAACTTTCCTTGAATCTCCATGACGTTCCTTTCCTTTCCATTCCATGCCATGCCTTACCTATCCTTTCCTTTCCTTGCCTTTCCTATTAGAAAAGCAGGATCATGGAGAAATCAAATAAGACAAATGCAGAAATAAAACATAGAAGATACACAATACAATAGAAACATATATATACATGGTTCACCCAGTGTGGGCTACATCCACCAGAGAAATTGCTGGGTCCTTCCTTTATTATTATCACACCTGTTGTAACTTCCTCTTCTTTCTTTCACATTCTCCTCTCTTAGAATACAATATTCGCAATGATACATAGTCACAATACAATTCCCTCATAAAAGAGGGTTTCCTTCTAGGGAAGAAAACCCTAACATAACTTATACCATCATACATGTGACCTTATAATGAACGGTCCATATTTACTATGAAATTAAAATATAAATTTACAAGGAAAATTTTCCTTTGGAAGCTTCACCCCCGAACCCCCTCCAGGTGCCCGCTTTCCCTTGGAAATCATAGGGGGGAAATCCCTCCTACAACCCCCCCGTGGAGGGGTGTACAATCTTCATGGGGTATAAACATGACTGAAAAACATACCTCTGAATTTAGAAGATAATCAGGCTCCACAACCAACAATATCCCACTTGAATATTGATCACAATAAATCCACCACTATTGTACTTGTTGGACTATGATCCACCCTGGACCTAGAAAATTTCTCATCTTCACCTTCATGCTTGAAGACCAACTGAAACTGAGCAGGAACTTAGTTTTACCCTGATTTCTCCCTTTGTTGACATGTCTGCAAGATTTTGGCTAGTGTGTATCTTTTCCAACTTCAAATGTCCATCTTCCAAGATAGATCGTATGAAATGGTACATGAGTTGTATATGCTTAGTCTTAGAATGGAAGGTTGAGTAATTTGCAATATTAATGGAACTCTCTTTGTCACATCACAACCTACTATACTCTTGCTTATTTCCCAATTCCTCCATAAACCTCGGTAACCAAATAATTTCTTTACTAGCCTTTGTAGCAACAACATAGTCTTCTTTTGTTGTTGAAAGAGAAACAAACTTTTGCAGTTTAGAAATCCAAATTACTGTTGTTTCACCTATAGTAAAAATATACCATGTGGTGCTCCTCCTTCTGTCTTTATCACCTGTCATATCTGAATCAACATATCCCTGTAGAACAATTTCTGAACCTCCAAAACATAATGCATGAGTAGAAGTACCTCTCAAATACTCCAGAATCCACTTTATTGCCTCCCAATGTTCTTTACCTGGATTTTTCATATACCTTCTCACAACTCCCATTGCATGTGAAATATATGGTATTGTGCAAACCATTGCATACATCAAGATGCCAACTACTGATGAATAAGGGACCCTGGACATGTATTCTATCTCCTCATGTGTCTTGGGACACATTTCTTTATTTAATTTTAAATGGTTGGCCAAAGGTGTACTAACCGATTTTGCATTCTTCATTCTAAACATCTCCAACACCTTCTCTATGTACTCACCTTGAGACAATTTAAATTTGTGATTTTTCCTATCTCTTATTATTTTCATACCAAGGATTTTCTTTGTAGCACCCAAATCCTTCATCGCAAATGAATTAGCTAATTTGTTCTTGAGCACATTTATATCCTGCATATAGACCCTGCAACAAGCATGTCATCTACATACAATAGCAAGATAATATAGCTTCCATTTTCTAACCTTTTAAAATAAACACAGTGATCAGAATGACATCTACTATAACCTTGTTTTGTCATAAGCTTGTCAAAATTCAAATACCACTTCCTTGGAGCTTTCTTTAGGCCATACAAGCTCTTCTTCAACCTGCATACCAAATTTTCCTTCCCTTTGACCTCATACCCCTGTGGTTGCTGCATATAAATCTCTTCGTACAAATCCCCATTGATAAAAAAAAAATTTACATCTAACAATTCAAGATGAAAATCTTCTACTACCACAAGACTTAAAATAGTCCCAATTGAAGTCGTCTTAACAATAGGAGAAAATGTTTCATAAAAATATATAACTTTCTTTTGTGCAAACCCCTTTACAAAAAGTCTAGCCTTGTACCACTTTTTTCCTCCATCTTCTTCCTCCAACTTGTAAACCCATTTATTCTGCAATGCTCTTTTTCATGCAGGCAACTGAACCAAGTCCAAAGTCTGTTTATTTACGAAGGAATCAACTTCCTCTTTCATTCCTTGCTCCCACTTTTTTTTAGTGTCTACCTGCATTGCCTCTTCATAACATTATGGTTCACGAGAATCAGTCAATAATAAATAATACAATGAAGGAGAGTATTGTTCAAGGGGTCTACTTAAACTAGTAGATATTCTAACAACACTTGCATGAGTTTGAGGTACTTTTTTCTCCCATTGTTGTAATTTTTGATTTTCTGGTACCTTTTGAATTTCTTTTTTAGTGATCTCATTAAGCACTGTGTATTCTATTTTTTATTTTTCTTGTATCTTTCCCTGCAACTGATCTTTGTACATAACCTTCTCATTTAATATGACATCTCTAATCCTAATGATTTTTTGATTTTCATAATCCCATAAGTGATAACCAAAATCATTAACACTGTATCCAATAAAGGTACACTTCTTGGATTTTTCCTCAAGCTTTGTTCTATTTTCTTTATCAATATGGACAAATGCTTCACAACTGAAAGTCTTCAAAAAAAATAGTTTACCTTTTTACCTGTCCATGCCTCCTCTGGAACTACACCATTCAAAGAGATTGAAGGTCCTCTATTTATTAAGTAAACAATAGTATCTACAACATCTTCCTAGAACTGTAAGGGAAACCCAACATGCAGTCTCATATGCCTTGCACGCTCCATCATTGTCTTGATCATCCTTTCTGACACACCATTTTTTTGTGGTGTTCCTGGAACTGTCTTCTCTCTACTAATCCCTTGGTATGATCAGTAATCATCAAACTCCTTGCTGCAATATTCACCTTCATTGTCTGATCTGAGACACTTCAACTTTTTTCCTGTCTCATTCTCAAAAAAAGATTTCCATTTATTAAAAGTAAAAAAAACATCATATTTTTGTTGAATGCAATAAACCAAAGTTTTTCTAGTTGAATCATCAATAAAAGTAACATAATAATGAGAGCCACCAAGAGATGATACTTGAGTTAGTCTCCATACATCTGTATGAACAAGCTCTAAACTTCCACTCTTCTTTTATTTTCCAACTCTGAGAAATCTAACTCTCTTATGTTTTCCATAAACATAATGCTCACAAAAATCCAAATAAATTTGTTTAATATCTAGAAACAAATTTCTTTTGTGAAGTATTTGCATCCCCTTCTCACTCATGTGTCCAAGCCTATGATTCCACAGTGATGTATCCACTCCTGTAGAATCTAAAGAGATAAAAGAATCAGTATTACCAGTACATAAGTACAATGTACCTACCTTCTCTCATTTTTCTATCACCAATGATCCTTTGGTGACCTTCCATGCCTTATCTATAAATATAGATATACAACCTTCAACCTTCCATGCTTAAATTTGATTTATCCTTGGATCTGGAACATGTCTTAATTATTTAAACAACCATTGGTTTCCATTCCTTTTCTTTATTTTTACCTTTCACATTCCAACAATTTTGCATGGTTCATCATCACCCAAATGAACCTGTCCAAAATTACCTTGAACATAATCTATAAAATGTTTCCTTTGGGGTATGGCATGAAATGAAGCCCCTGAATCTACTACCCAAGACTCAGAAATATTATCTACAGAAAGAATCAAAGCATCTTGTAACACATCACATGTTATATTTGCTTCTTATTTTTTCTCCCATTGTCCATCTCTTTGTTTCTTTGGAACTCTGCAGTCTTTCTTCAGATGTCCTTTCTTCCCACAATTCCAACATTATATCTTTCCTAGTCTATATTTGGATATTCCCTTCGTTGAATTCTCATGTTTCCCTGATCCCTTTCCTCTATCCTTTTGTCTTCTCATGTTCTCCATGTTTAACGCATTACATGATGTCTCACCTATGTTTTTCCATCGCATTTCCTCATTAAGGATAACACCAACAACATCATCAAATTTTAAATTGTTTAAAACAGAGACACATTTACTTACAGCCATGACCAAGACATTATAACGTTATGGAAATGAGCACAATATTAGAAGAGCCCTGACCTCATCATTAAAGTCCACTTTTATAGAACTTAGTTTATTAGTAACCATATTAAATTCATTTAAATGATCTGCAATAGACCCACCTTATGAAATCTTCATATTAAATAATCTCTTCCTTAGAAATACCTTATTGGACATCGAGGGTTTTTCATACAGTTTAGCCAATGTGTCCATTAGCTCCTTCGTTGTATTTTCTTTCGAAATATTGAAATCCACTGACGCTTTCAGGATCATTCGTATCACTCCTAGTGCTTTTTTGTAAAGTACATCCCATTGTTCGTCCTTCATAGCCATCGACTTCTTTAATATTCCACCCAATGGTAGGAATAGATCCTTCTGATATAAATAATATTCCATATGCATCTTCCATAACTGGTAGTTTTGGCCGTTAAATTTCTCGACCCTAAACTTTCCATCTTTCGTCATTGCTCCCGCTCAAACCAGGAACCCTCTTTTCCTGCGAGTTACCTTTCGCTCTGATACCAGTTGTTAGAAAAATAGGATCGCATAGAAATAAAATAAGACAAATGTGGAAATAAAACACATAAGGTACACAATACAATAGAGACATAGATATATGTGGTTCACCTAGTGTGGTCTACGTCCACCAGATAAATTGTCAGGTCCTTCCTTTATTATTATCCAGCAAATTAATGGATACAACCTGTAACACACCCACTGTAACTTCCTCTTCTTTCTCTCACATTCTCCTCTCTCAGAATACAATATTCACAATGATACATAGCCTCAATACAATTCCCTCATAAAAGAGGGTTCCTTCTAGGAAAAAAAACCCTAACATAACTTCTATTGTCACAATTGGAAACCTTATAATGAACAGTCTAGATCTACTATGAAATTACAATATACATTTACAAGGAAATTTTTCCTTTGGGGGCTTCACCCCCGAACTCTCGTCGAGGGCCCGCTTACCCCCCGACCCCACAGGGGGGGAAATCCCCCCTTGAAATCCCCCCGCGTGGAGGGGTGTATAGTCTTCATTGGGTATAAACATGGCTAAAAACAAAGACCTTTGAATCTGGAAGATACTCAGGCTCCACAACCAGCATATCCATGCCATGTCTTTCCTTATCATGCCATGCCTCACCTTTCTTTTCCATGCCTTGCCTTTCCATTCCATGCCTTATATTTCCTTGTCTTGCATTGCCTTGCCTTGCATTGTCTTTCATTTCCTTTCTTTTTCTTTCATTTCCCTTTCATGCCATGACATGCCTTTCCTTTCCATATCATGCTTTTCCTTGACATGCAATTTCATGCCATGCCTTGCATTTCCTTGCATTGCCTTTCATTTCCTTGACTTTCCTTTCCTTGCCTTTCCATGCCATGCCATGCCATGCCTTTCCATGTCATGCCATGCCATGCCTTGTATTTCCTTGTGTTGCATTTCCTTTCCTTACAATTCCATGGCATGTCATGCCATGCCATGCTTTGGATTTCCTTTCCATTCCATGCCATGCCATACATTTCCTTTCCTTTCCTTATCATGTCATGCCATGCAATTCCTTTCCTTGCCATGCCATGCCTTTCATTGCCTTGTGTTGCATTTCCTTTCCTTGCATTGTATTGTCTTGCTTTTCCTTTCCTTGTCATGCCATGCCATGTCATGCCTTTCCTTGGCATGCCATACCATGAAATGCCTTGCCTTTTCATTCCATGAATTTCCTTTCCATGCCATGCCATGCCATATCATGCCTTGCATTGCCTTGTGTTGCATTTCCTTTCCTTGCATTGCCTTGCCTTTCATTTCCTTGTCATGCCATGACATGTCATACCTTTCCTTGCCATGCCATGTCATTCCATGCCTTGCCTTTCCATCCCATGCCTTGCATTTCCTTATGTTACATTGTCTTTCCTTTCCTTTTCTTTCCTTGACATGCCATGCCATTCCATGTCTTGTCTTTCCATGCCATGACATACCATGCCTTTCCTCTCCATTTCATGCCTTGCCTTTCCATGCCATGCCATTTCATGCCTTGCATTTCCTTGCATTGTGTTTCCTTTCCTTTCTTTTCCTTTACATGGAATGTTATGCCATGCCTTGCCTTGCCATGTCATGCCTTTCATTTCCTTTTGTTTCATTTCCTTGCATTGCATTATGTTGTCTTTCAATTCCATGTCCTTCCTTTCCATTCCATGTGTTTCCTTTCCATGTCATTCCATGCCATGCCTTTCCTTGCATTTCCTTTCCATGTTGTGTCATGTATTTCCTTGCCTCGTCATGCTAAGACTTTCCTTTCCTTACCATGACATTCCTTGTCTTGACATGCCATGCCATGCCTTACATTGTATTACCTTTCCTTGTGTTTCCTTGCCTTGGTATACCTTTCCTTGCCTTGTCATATCCTTCTAGGTTAAACACAAAATTTCAACTAATTTAACAATCAAACTTCTTCAAATTTATAACTCTTTGAATGCTTACTTAACACCCTTCAATAAAATAGTAACCTGATTTAGGTATCCTTGTTGAGTTTACAACTCTAATTATTGATTCCTTTCACATGATTAAAATTCATACAAAACCAAAATTATAATTATCATCAAAGTGTTTGAATAGGTAAACAATGGCTTGAGCTGGAATACAATACAACATATGATATCTATACAAAATATTCAAATTAATTAAGTAACCATAGATATTATTATACAAATTTACACATAGATAGCACAAAAATATTTTTATAATAACATAGATGATATACAAAACTTTTAATAAAAATAAAATTTTGAATTTCACGTAATTACCATCTTTCAAATGGGGTATGTATCAGGTACACCTATTGGAAGATCAAGTCCAACCACAATTCATCTAAAAGGTACTTTCATTATGGTATTCATAAAATTAATTGTTTGTAAAGATGCAGTTATTTTCATTGTTATAGAGAATTTATTTTCCTTTGAGTCTCCCACATGAAACTTGTCTCTATAATCATAAACAACATTAAATTATTTCCAAAGTCAATTAAATTCTAATCAATTTGTTTTCAAGTAAATTTAATAAGAAAATAATGGCATTCATGTATCATAGTTGTTCTTTT
>ML792593.1:169871-192751 GCA_009831015.1 Picea engelmannii
GCATGCATTTGGCATGTGGTTGAGCTACATATTGGAACATGTAGTTCATGAGTTAATGAGGTGGTTATTTTGTACATCATTGATGAGTCATAGCTTGATCTATAATTGATGCATTATTGGTACATACTTGGTACATTGGTTGAGGAACTTTCTAGAAGTATGATTGGCACATGATTTATGGTTGATATGGCATACATGTATGGGAACACATCTTGATTGTGGTTCATCTTGTTGATTTTTGGTGAATGGTTGATGCACTTTATTTGGTACATGATGTATGGGATGATATAGTTGAGACACTTTTTATGATTGTTGGTTGATATATTGATGGTTGAGATACATGGTTGTGGCACTTGGTACATGGTAGAGGCATATCATGAGTGATATGACATTTTCTTGAGGAACATGGTTGGCATGTTGATAGAGGCATATGGTTGGTACATAGTTGGCATGTGTTATTGGCATATGGTTGATACACTCCATTGATGATATATTATGGTATATTGTATGGTATTTATGTAAATGTTTGATGCACATGGTTGTTGTGCATGGTTGACACACAGTATGAAACATGATGTACACGGTTGATGTTTTGTTCATGATTCTCTATTCATTGTTGACATATTTGTTTCTTCATGATGTATGATATGGCACAAGTTTGATGCATGGATAGGTCCAAGGATAATCATAGGAAGAGAAGATCATTCTTGAGAAGTTGATCTATGTTCCGGTTGAGAAGTAGCATTTGCAGTAGAAGAAGATTGAAGTGGTATAATATTGTTCATCTTGTAGAGAATATAGGGGGAGACATACCCACAGGGGGAGTTATTGTTCTTCCCATGATTGGTTGCAGTAGAATGATTCCAAGAGGAGAGATGATAGGCATTCATACCATCAACATTACATCAGAGTGATAACCTTTGTCCAAAGGGGAGAGATATTATTCATAGGAATACAAAAAGCATCCAGACAGGGGGAGCAACTCAAAGGAGAGTTCAGGCAGGGGGAGAAACCCCAAGGAGAGAACTACCCTTTTACATTGATTTCAAAGGGGGAGAGATAGTCACACTGATGTGTTGAGATGAATATTGATGAGGAGCATTTCCATCAATGATTGGTGTTGACATCAATATTGGTGGTGCCATCAATGCCAAAGGGGGAGATTGTTGTACTATGTTGTCATTGATTTCAAAGGCTTGATGTCAAGTATTGTCATAGTGATGTGTTTGTATCATTGATAGATTGATTATTGGTTATATAGTCATTGATGTAATGTTTGTCAAAGGGTTGATGTCAAAAGGGTTGTTGTCAAGTGGTGTCATGATGATGCGTTGATATTAAAAGGAGTTGTATCATTGATGTCATGTCATGGTTGATAGGAAGAACCAAATGGATAAACTCCAAAGTGGTCCCCTTATGGTGAAAGTGCTCATGGGAAGACACTCTTGGATAAAGTTCTCAAAGTGGTCCCCTTATGGTGAAATCCCTCATGGGAATATCGTTTGTGAAGTCCAAATGGTTAGGTAGTTGAGTATCCTATCAGTGTGGTTAGGGAACCAAAGTTTTATTCAGGAATAATGTAATGAATATCAATGAATTTGCAGGAGAAGCTATTCTAGATGGGTACTATATGTCATTATATTTTCGGTGATATGTGGAACATCACATAACTCCTCACGATTAGAGAGTTATGGCCATGTGAAGTTGGAGAACCCTGATGAGTTATCTAGAAGCCCCTAGAAGGTCAAATAAGTCAAATTATTATAGAAGTTCCTAGAAGAATTTTACCAGTCAAAGTGGCTATTCATGGGTTAAGTGGTTTCAAAAAGAAAACAATTAAAATAAATTAGTTGCAACTACAAGTGGAGAGTTTACTATTTGTGGAAAAAGTGGCTAAGTGGATAAAGTGGGAAAAGTGACTAAGTGGATAAATTGGCTAAGTGGATAAAGTGGTTAAGTGGAAAAAGTGGCTAAGTGGACAAAGTGGTTAAGTGGACAAAAGTTGATACTTCTAGAGGAAGCTACACGGAGAGTATAAATAAGAGAGAAAGGGTCTCCCATAAGCGTCATTTGAGCATATTGAATATCTACAAGTGATTGAGGTAGCCAAAGGAGATCCAAGGTGAATTTCAGAGGGAAGGTGAAGTAAATAAGGTCGTGAATTCAAGGGAGGACAACACTAGGTCTTGCATTCAGAGTTGGTGCTCATTTCAGTTGGTGTTGATAAACCCCAAGGATTGTAGTCCATAATACAAAAGAAACTTATACATATATATGGTATTCATTGTGTTATTTATTGTGATGGTGAATAGTTATTTATTGTTAATATATTTCATTGAGATATGTTTACATGAAAGCAACTAATTGTGAATAGAAGTAATGAGTAATGATGTTATGAATGGTGATGGCTAACTAAAGTTTTGTAAGAAGTTGTAAAAAGAGCATCACACTGATTCACCCCCCTCTCAGTGTGGTCGGTGTGTCCAAAAGTTTCTGTTGGAGTTTCTCTTATAATGTTTCCTTAATTTGTTGCTTCCTTATATTTATAAGGATGTATTCACTTCAGGAGTATTTAAGGAAGAGAAGGAATTATTTAGAGCACAACAATTGAGTTGATTTATTCTCAATCAGGTATTCTCTATGATATCATGCCCAACACACCATGGTTGACTCTCAACTTGGAAAAACTGGATTCAATACCACATGTCGATGGGATTATCATTTTCTCTCAAATAAAAACTGCATATTCAGTCTCTAACCAGATGTAACATTTGTCTATACAAAAAACTATGGTCGATCCAACCACTGGATCGACCACCCCCACTACTCAGTCCTTGTATGTACACATTATGCAATCGAAGACTCAAAAGGGTCCTCTGTATCCCAAAGAGAAAAAGAAAGGAAACGGAAATAAAGGTAGTTGGGGTAACAAAAAAAAAGGCTAATAAGAATGTTGGGGGGGAAAGAATGAAAAGAGAAAGGTTAAGTTCCCATGCAATATTTGTGTGGATGATCACCTTACCCATCAATGCTCGAAGATGGAAGAATACCAATTCTTAATAAGTTTGCAACAACAACAATTTGTTGTATAGAAAAACTTGTTTCCACAAGGACAAAATATGTACGTTGGCTCTTCCACTTCCAATTCACAAGGGGGAACTTCTAGTGCACCCTCACTGGATGGATCTTTCTCATTTGTTAATATGGTTAATTCTACAAATTTAAAAGAAAAGGGGGTAGAATTTTCGACCATAACTTGTGATTATGGTAATCCGGATTCGACAACGAAAGGTAAAGAAACTTATGATCCTCAAGGGCCTCTCCACATAGAAAAACCTAAGAAGGAAACGATGTTGTGCATAGAAAAGAGTGTGTACAAATGGGTGTTGCATAAATATAATTCTCTAGATATACGCAACTATTCCATTTTTGAAGATTTATCTCAAACATCATGTGTGATGTCTTCTTTAGAGGTGCTTCAAATTTCCCCTCGCAATGCACCGCATTGTTTTCTGTGATCGAAGCAACAGATTCTTCCATACCGCTCACTATGAATTTTGACACTATCGATGTGATGCCTCACCTTCCTTATCATTTAGCCTTCCAGATTGATGTTTTATACATGAAACACGTCATCAACAGGACCATCATAGATGAGGGCACTTCAATGTGTGTCATGTCCATATCCTGTTGGAAAGCCATTGGCTCTACAGAGATCACACCTTCTCCCACTTTTCTAACCTCATTTAATGAACGACATCTTAGGGTGCAAGGGATTATTTCCTCTTTTTAGGTCCAATTAGGAGGCAAGTCTATTTCCATATAAGTAGAGGTAGTCGACATGCCGCTCAACTATAATCTGTTATTGGGAAGGAGTTGGACTTATGCGATGACATATTTCATCTCATTGGTATTTCAAATTTTATTCTTTTCTAGTGAGGGAAGGATTGTGACTATCAACCAAATGGGTTTTAACCACTCTATCTCCACAGAAAATCTAGGATCTACGGTTCCTTAGATTGAAAACTCCCAGTTGGAAATTGAGAGTATAGGTGTCGGAATGTGCCCTTCACTCATGGGAACTTTTAATTTCCTAGCACCGATAGATTATATTTGTGCCACCCTGGTCGGATTCCCGAGCTCCGGTGATGAGAGTCACATCATTTAGAACTTCATATCTACAAGATCCATGTGTGTTACTCTCACTGTGTGAATCATTCACACACATATCGGTATGGCTATATCAATATCTGCAACTGATATCTCTTATCAATATATTCATCGCACCACTACACACCCTGATCAAACTCCTCCATAGATAGAGGAGGGAAATCTATTTTTAGAGCTCGTTTGGTCTCAGAATTCTTCAATTTCACAGGTCTGTCTTGAAACCATCTCACCTTCAAGTAAGGCTATTATTGAGGTAATGAATGGAGCTGAAACATCATGGGAGGATATGCATAATAGATCATATTTCCTCCCTAAAACTATTCATGTGGAAAGAGGAGAGTTTAAGTCATTCATGAGTAGAAGTGTTGGCTAGATGGTAAACCCCCTAGCTAAGCATGGTATATATGTCCAAGGGAATATGGTGAATATATATAAAACCATCCCGATCAACATTTCTAGAATCCATAATGTTTTCAAGACTATTTTTATCGAGGAATAATTCTCTGAAGAATAAATTCGTCAGTATACAATACTTTTTAAATAATTTTGTGATGTTTTTGCCTGGTTGTACGAGGAAAATCCTAGCATATATCCTTGTATTTTCGAACCTGATATTCGAATATAAAAAAATGCTAATCTTGTTCGACAGAAATTGCGACTGGTTAACCCAAAGAAATCGGTAGAAGTCAAATATGAGGCAGAGAAGATACTTAAAGCTAGCTTTATCTACCTAGTACCATTGACAGAATGGGTATCTAACCCCATACCAGTCGACAAGAAATAGGTCACGATTCATGTATGCATGAATTTCCATTATTTGAATAAATATTTTCCTAAGCATAACTTCCCTACACTGTTCATCGATCAAATCCTTGACGAGTGCACATGAATTGATATTTTCTATTTTATGGACAGTTTTTCTAGTTATAACCAGATATAAATCCGCCTTGAGTACCAACGTAAGATGAATTTTATTTTTCCTTGGGGAATATTTGTGTCCAAAAAGATGCCCTTTGGCATTAAAAACACTAGAGCCACCTTTCAATGGGCCATTATGTTCGTTTTTCATGATCTTAAGCATATTGTGGAGGCTTATTTAGATTATCTCACTATCCATTCACGTAAGAGGGCACAACATATTTTACACTTCCGCCTTGTCTTCGAAAGATGACATCACTATCGAATTCGATTGAATCCACACAAATTCATATTTTGTGTAATGTCAGGACATCTCTTGGGATTCATAGTTTCAACTAAAGGGATCATGGTTGACCCTTTAAAGGTTGAGGCAATAACATAGTTTCTTCCCCTGCACACAATGTGTCAGCTTCAGAGTTTACAAGGAAAGAAAAATTTTCTTCATTGTTTTGTACCAAAATATGCTAATATCACAAAGGGTTTTATGTGCCTTTTAAATAAAGGGGTTCCTTTTCATTGGGATGTGTCGACACATTGTTATTTTGATGCATTGAAGAAGGATCTCGTGTCTCCTCCTTTGATAATCCCCCCAGATAATAATAGATATTTTATGCTATATCTCGCAGCAGTTGAATCTTCGATTGGCATGGTATTAGTTCAGGAATATGATGAGATCCACGCATATGTCATATATTACTTGAGTCGCACCTTGTTAGGTCTTAAAATAAATTACTCTCATGTCGAGAAATTCACCTTAGCAACATTCGATGTTGTTCAACATCTCTGGAACTATATTCTGTTATGAAAGATGACTGTCATCACTAAAATTAATCCTTTTTAGTATGTTTTGACTTGGAGAATCATTGGCAGGAAGTAAAACAACTGGATTGTTGTTCCTCAGATGTTCAATTTGGATTTTTCCTCTACCAAGTCCAAGAAGTCATTAGTATTCATCGAACTTATGTCGGAGTTCCTAGTAGAGAATGAGGATAATGAAGTCATTGACTCATTTCTAGATAAGCATATATTCCTCATATCTTCATCCAATCCTTGGTATGGGGATATCACCATATATCTTCAAACTCCAAAGTTTACTCCACATTTCTCACGAGATGAACGATGATTGGTCCACCACCTAGCTAAGAATTACCTTATTATCATCGACACTTTGTATCGATGAGGGGTGGAATCACTTATCCATAGTTTCCTAACTCATGAGGAAGCATAGTTATTTTTGAATGAATTCCATAGTGGAGCATGTGGTGGTGAATTATCAGGGTTGGAAACAACCTTGGAGATTTTGCGCGCTAGTTATTTCTAGCCTACAATCTTTCAAGATTGCGTCGAAGCAGTCAAGAAGTGTCATCCTTGTCAAATATTTACTAAAAAAATGTGTGCACACCCTACTCATATGTTTCCCATTATTACCATCGACCCCTTCATGAAGTGGGGGGTAGAATTTATGACATGCTACCCAGATTCATCTAGGGGGAATCAATACATCATAGTGGAAGTTGTTACGAGGAAAATCTCTCTATGGCTAGGGGTAAACCACAACAGATGGAAATAAATGCAGAAATCAACTCTAATATCAGGTATTCTATATAAAAAAATATTCTAGCAGGACAAGATAAAAGGGATACCTCTTCTAGAAGTTCGATGAAGTCCACCATTGAGCACTTGAATCAAAGAAATACACTTGCAACTTGTCCTCAACAACCAAGAAATGAAAGCATATGGTGATAATATATAATGTTAGCACATTCAATATCATAATCCATCAACATTCATAGAAAATACGCCCATGGAATAACAATTCAAATATTTGCAAGATATTAATTGGACGAGAAAAGAGTATTTCTATTAAAATGTAATCAACAGAAGTGAATGAATTACAAACTTCTGTGTCGGCACGGTTCGGAACCGAGAAACTAAGTCCCTTCCAGCTGGGCCTCCACCACTTCAATCCTCCACCGAAGTCAATCTCATATAAGAGAGACAATGAGGTTCTCAATCAAGTAGGGAAGAGCTTGGGGGCTGAACAATGTGTTTAGCCTTAAAAGGACAAAGGGAAACAGACTCAATATGAAGTAAATAATTTCTCCAGAGTAACTTTTCTCTCAAAGTTGAATTCTTCTCCCCTTTTCCAAAGCTTGGATTTGGCCCATTTGTAGCCTTCAAATGGAACTGAAGAGTCGATTCAGAACGTTTCCATTATATGGAAGGTCGAGGATCATGGATCTCGTGACATGACATGGAAACCCGACACCATTTTTTAATTTTGGGCACAAATCTCGATGTACATGGGATGTAGTGGTGCAACCTACATTTACACATGAAGTACAATAGTTAGGGCACACATATGTGGAAAAATAATGTTTTTAGCTCTGGGATTTGCAAAAAGGGACTTCAAGTGTACATAAGGAAATGGAAAAAAGCCTTATGTCCAAGTTTTCATAGGGTGAGGAAAATATTGCTATAACAGATGCCCCCCTAATGTGTGAGGTTATAGGAGTATCTATGATGACCGAAATACATTATAAGACCCATAAGTGGAGTAATGGGGATCTAGCTGGAAGAACTAGTTTCTCATTGCAATTTGTACTGACTTTGCACACATGGCTGCCAATTTGAATTACACTGCAGATCCATGTGAAAAAATACCAAGAAGTTGTCCATGGCCATGAACAGGAAATATAAAGGTGGCTACATGCCAAAGGTTGTCATAGTCACGGACAAGGCCCAATAATACCAGTCTCAAAATCAATCTGAAGATATCTGTATACAATGGATTACAATCTGATCTCCCATGATCATTGAAGTCACATAGGTACTGGTCCAAATAAAGGTAGAAATAGATAAGGAAAGATGCGACTATGAACTAATGTCTTCAAGTCTTCTACACAATTCTCCAAAGGTGCAAGTCTGCATCGTGTGAATAAAGGAGTTGAGGTTGAACACAATGAGACTTTGTTTGATTACTAGTCATTGAGGTATACCATTAACAAACGCGAGACAACATATCAATAACGAAAGTAGCTATCAAGGAATCCAGTACATTCTTACAAGTGTGAATAGAGGATTCAGGGTTGAACACTTGAAGAATCCATCGATCAGGAGACATTGATGTATTCCCAACTATCGATGGTGAGAGAACCTGCCACTAATGATTGCAAGCCTCTAGGTACTCATAGGACTCTAGATCTTGTCTCCAGAATAGATGAGTTGAAGTCGATGGAAGGAGACCCGCTGAAAGGAGAGAATTAAGGAATTTCTCTTCATTCAACACAGGGTACAAAGCATGAGCTTGATGATTTGGAGGAAATCGAACGAAGAACATGTTCATGAACCAACGATTGTAACACCCCAGGTTTTGAACCCCCATTTTAAATAATGTATTTTTACAATGCTGAGAAGCCAAAGTGCCCAAACAATTATTAATAGGCCAGTGTGCCCAATACATGTTGGCACAAGGGCAGACCCAGGGTTCAACTCCAAGAGCGCACCAACAAGCCCTAACTACTAGCCCTTTCAGCTACATATGCGCTCTTAGCTATCATATCTTCTTTCTTCTTCTCTCTATCTCTCCCCTCCCTGCGCACCCAGCTGCAGGGTTGATATTTGCACCCAGCTAAAGATCTTACAATACAGAAGGCTCTCATACTCATCACTTCTCTCTCACTCGATGTTTCTCACTCAATCACACAACAAGGATAGTAACAATAATGACAACAACCCATCCTAGTTCCTCTTGACCTATATTTATACATTACAATCACTCACCAACATCCTTAGGCCAAAACCTAGGTGTCAAAACCCTAGATACCAAAACCCTAGGTGTCTAAAACCCTAGGTCAACTTGGCCCACGTTTTCAGGGCTTCGCCAACTTGTCTTCCCTTCCTTCTCGCGCGGTGCTCCAAAGCATCCAACGGTGGCTTTTTCCTCTTGTTGCTTTTTCCACGATCCTTCTTCCTTTCTGATCTGCCATCCTCGATCTCTTCATCCAATGACTTGCTTCCTTTTACTTCGCTCCGTCTTTTCTGCACTTTTGCTCACTTCGACCCAGTAACAGTTATTGTGTCTTCCGCATAGTTCACATTCTTCCTTTTCTTCCTCGATCTTCACTTACTTCCATAACCAAGGGCCAACAGCCCCCCAACGCTCACCTGTGACTCGTCCTGAGGCACTTCAGATCAGACCTTTATGTTTTACTTTGACTTCAGACTATACAGTGCAGCCTTTGGTTTCTACTCTATCCCTCCTCTCCTTCCTTGTGCAGACTATCTTTTCTGTGTCTCGTACCCAGTTTCAACTGCACCTAGTACCTAGACCCTTTTCCTTATGATTTTACTTAGATCTGGGAGGAAGTTGGTTGTCATAGTACAATTTCAACCGGCTCCCATTCACTAACCCTTCCTTCCATTCTCCCTTCAAGGTATTCAACTGCGCAACTCCTCCTTCTATAAGATAGGAGATCTCATATGCCTTGAGAGAATGTGTTATGAACTTCCCAGGATATTTTATGAACTTAATGTCATATACCAGTACTAGATCACCTTGCTTGAATTCCTTCTTCTTGATGTGCCTGTCATGATAGGCCTTTTCTCTTTCCTTTTGCACCTAATGATGGACTACCACAATAAATATGTCTTCTTCGAGTTAGATCAACTGTGCAAGCCTCTCTTGAACAATGCCAGTGTCATCCATATCTGTAAAGGAAACAATCCTTAAGCTTGGTACCATGTATTCCATTGGAACAACGGCTTTGAGGCCATATACCAACTTAAAATGGGTCTACATTGTTAGCTTCTTGCAAGTGGTTCTTTATGCAGGAGCATCTCTCCACGTCAACCAGCCAGCCATCCAGCCACGTCGAGCGCTTGTATTCAAGATGAAGAGAGGCGCAGCCTCATTTAAAATTTGAATTGAATGTAATTTAATGTCTAGGTTGGTGAGCCATAGAAGCTGTGCCTTTGTGCAGGCATTAGGTAGATCGTATTTAATGCTAGATCGGTTGAGATATAGATCCAGATGCTGGACTAGACAGTCATTCAATGTAATTGAATAGGGTAGGTAGGTTTGGAGGGAAGCGCTCTAAGAGCCCCCTCAGGAAAAAGAGATTTTGGGGAGATCTCATTTTGAGTAAGGGGAGAATGAGTTAAGATTGTAATGGTTGTAAGAGTAGAGCCAGCGAGAGCTCGAGAACACCTTGTACAAATAGGCATTTTCCATTGTTAATATAAACAGAAGCAGTTTTTCCTGCACATGTTCTGTGTTATATGGATGTCTGTGTGTGTTCTTTATGTATGTTGTAGATGTGTGTGGTGCATTTGCAGGGAGTTTGTGTGATTTCAGGCGAAGGTATTTTAGGTTTCATGCTAGGAAGGCGTGACAGAGTACTGCGGTCTCTGAATACCGGTGCACTGAGGATGCACTTCTGAACACTGCGGGTTCAGACAAAGGCGTGCTGAGGCACAAGAGCTGAAATCAACAACTCAGGAGGAAGACCTTTGAGGTTGGTGAACACCTCAGGAGGCAAGGCTGTGTGGGAGAAGACACAGTTGCAGACAGAATCTCTTAGGAGTTTTGTAAGGCTCTGCCAAGTGGGCATTGAGCACAGGCAAAAGGTGCAATTGGAGGAACTCTATTGTGAGTTCAGACAGAATCATAGAGGATTCTGGGAAGCTCTGCCAGGTGGGCATTGAGAAAGTGCATAGGTGCACAGGGGAAGAAGACAGAACAGTTGAACGTTCTATGGAAGGGAAAACTCTGTCAGGTGGGCATTGAGTTAGTGTGCATTCAGGCACAGAAGAGAAAATAACTCTTTGAGTTCATTGAGCTGAAGGAAGAATCCATTGAGGGATCTTCACTGGGTTGCTTAACACCTAGAAAGACTCAGCAATGAGTTGCTTGAGTAGAAGGATAGGCTCAAGAGGAGGGTGAGCGCTTTTACACACGAGGTTGAAACTGCAAGGAGTGCAGAGACTGAAGAGCTCTTTGGAGGAGTTCAAAGTACCCAAAGCTCAGGAGGGTCAGCGTTGCATATGCATAGTGAAGCTCAAGGTGAAGGAGTTCGCAGAGAGAGAGAGAGAGAGAAGAGAACAAAGGTTGGAGGCCTTTGAGAACTTGTAAATTCTTCCAAGTCTGGGAGAAAGTGCGTAGGAAGCTCAAGAGAGCACAACAGCCGTCGGATCGGTGGAGGAGAGAGATTTGGACCATTGATTTCCACGTCCAGGAGGAGCTCAGGAGGAGCCTACAGAAGGAGGAGACCGTCAGCCGTTGGATCTCACTCAGAAATCCCGTCAACCGTTGGATCAGGAGGAGATAATCAGAGTTTAGCAGTCGGAGGAGCGAAGTGAGGGAGAACAGAACTAAGCCATTAGATCTGGTGTAGGTTCACCGACAGCCGTCGGATCTACAGAAGTTGTGAGGGAGTTAAGTCCTCATGAACAGGAGGAGAAATCCCGACAAGGGGTGGAGCCATTGGGATATCGACACTCGGGAAATCAGGATTCTCGAGGTCGTGAGAATTGAGACATCGCAAGTCTCGAAACACCGGGAGGATCTGGACCGTTCGTTAGCGGAGGCATGTGGCGGAGATCGAGCGCC
Organism: Picea engelmannii; assembly: GCA_009831015.1. Lineage (NCBI taxonomy): Eukaryota > Viridiplantae > Streptophyta > Pinopsida > Pinales > Pinaceae > Picea > Picea engelmannii. Next base: position 181,570 of record ML792593.1, read on the forward strand.
CGTCGGCACTTTGGCGCATCAGGAAATCAGCATTCCCGTGGACAAGAGATCGGGGAAATCCAGGTCGAAAACCCCTGCATAATCTGAGTCGTCCGTTCAGAGGGACAAGTGTCAGGGATATGAAGAGAGTCGCATAGCAGTCATCGGTAAATCGAAGTTCCTGAGGTTGAAGGAGTTAGGACATCACAAGTCTCGAAATCCCAGAGGAATCAAGATCGTCCATCTAGAAGGGACGCGTGGAGGAGATCGACGTCATCGGGAAAGGGCCGACAAGGAAGCCGTCCATCGGTGTTTGATCCATCGGGATATTGGGAATCCCATGGACGTGGTGTCTACGCCTTTTGAAATCGTGAATCACGATACCCCGATGAGTGGGGGCCAGTTGTCATCACATCAGGGCTGAGGAAAGAGCCATAGTGGAAGCCAGCTGTCAGTGCAACGGAGTGTCAGGATTTGGAGAGTCGGGAATCCCATAGGCATATGCATTTAGGAATTTGAAACCCCGTAACCCCGACGGGTATAAGGTTGTGGTCACAGAGTAATGGTCACGTGGACCCGAGGCTGAGCCAGGAGGGCCAGCTAAAGTTAAAGCACGTTGGGAATCGGAGGATCGTGGATCCAGGCAACGATTGCATTTTGACATCGAAAACCCCGAAACCCCGACAGAAGTATATGGCTGCGGTCATATAGGAGAAGGTCACGTGGACTAGAGAGAGCCTAGCCATAGGGGCTAAGGCCAGGCAGAGAGCTCATCAGTGATTGGGGAATTGAGAGTATAGTGACTCTCGACAGCAGAAAGTCTGAAACCCCGAACCCTGAAAATTGAGTCAGGGAAAAGTCACGGTAAAGTGCAGAAGCCCGTGCAGAGGAAAGAAGGAAGACCTGTGGACTGGGTCAGATTTTCTCAGTGATTCCCGAGGGAATCCAAGGAGCCGCTTCAGCTCGGAAAAGGGGGATTGTGATCGATCCTGAGAGCGGGAGAGCGTGATGGGGGTGCGGTCGCGACTCTACTACGTCAGTTCTATAGGCCCATAGTACTGTTGGTATTCTTAAATCCTAGTCATCCCTGTTCACACCGCAAATCTTTGTCAGCATTGTCTCCAAGATTTTGTTAAATGCTTCTACTATTCCATTTGCTTATGGATGTTAAGGTTTTCTCTTCTGATGGTGGATTGCAAATTCCCCAGTCAAGGCTTCAACAATATTATTTATGAAATGTGTGCCTTGATCACTCATAAGGATCTTTGGGCATCCAAACCTGGTTACGATGTCATCAAATATGAAACACGCATCTATAGTTGCACTACAGTCCTTAAATTCTCTTACTTCAACCCATTTGTTCAAGTACTCTGTTGTTGTAATTATGTACCTTGCTCCTGTGTGCTTGCCTAGTGGGTTTATAGGTCCCACAAAGTCAATGGCCTATTTCTGAAATTCTTGTAGGGTCATCTGTGGTGCTAGTGGAATTTCATCTCTTCTGGATGGTTTCCCAACTCTTTGGCATACATTGTAGGCTCTGTAATAGTCTTTATCATCTCTGTGTAAGGTAGGCCACCAAAGGCCAGCTCAAAGCACCTTCTGCGCGGTTTCTTTCCCTGCATAATTTCCTCCTGTGATGCCTTCATGAGCTTCTGCAAGGATCAATGGTCGCTCTACCTCCATAACACATCTTCTCAATATCTCATCAGGCCCCATCTTGTATAGATGTCCAACTATAAGTGAAAAGTCTGCAGTGCGCACTACTAGTTTTTTTTTCTGAGGAATTGTATACTCACTAGGTGTCATTCCTATTGACATGAACTGGACTATTTATGTGAAGTGGTCATCAATATTTCTAATGGCCAACAATTGTGCATCTGGTAGTGTATCCTCCAAACTAGTGGGTTCTTCTCCATGTTCCAACCTCGACAAGTGGTCAGGACCTTTGTTCATTCTTCCTGGCTTTACTATGATCTCAAAGTCATATTCTTGAAAGAGAAAAATCCATCTAAATATTCTCCCCCCCAACACTAGCTTGTTGACTAGGTATTTTAGTGCAGAGTGATCAATAAACATTTTAAGGTGTCCTCCCAACAAGTAGTGGTGAAATTTATGCAACGCATGCACCATGGTTAACCCCTCTCGCTCAGTAGTGGTGTAATTGATCTCAACAATTGATATCTTCCTGCTGGAAAAGTATAACGGATGGTCAATATCTCCTTCCCCAAGTTTTTCTAACACTACTCCTAAAGAAATATAAGACGCATCGACATGCACATGAAACTCCTTGCTCCAATCTGGGAAGACCAGAATAGGTGCAATAACCATTTTTTGTTTCAGTGTGTCGAAGCTCTGTTGGCACTCTTCAAAATATTCTCCATGGGTGTTGTAATATGGGCATATCCTTTAATAAACTTCATGTAGTATCGAGTATGTCACAACACAGTGCGTAGTTGTTTGACTGAAGTAGGAGGGGGTAGATAAACTATAATGGAAATTTTAGATGGATCGACCAACAATCCCTGCTTGCATACAATATGACCTAACAACACTCCAAATGCTTAGAAGAAGATGAATTTCTTCAGATTTAAGGCAATTTGACACTGTCTGCATTTGTCCAACATTAGCCTTCGACATTCAATATGATTTTTCAATAAACTAAAAACAGTCCAATCATCAAAATATGCTTCTAGAAATTTATGTAGAAATTCCTTGAATGCTTCAACCACCACCCTGGAAAACATGACTATGGAATTCTTCAATCCAAATGGCATCATTGTATACTGATAGGACCCCCATTAGTTTGCAAATGTGGTCTTGTGGCGATATTCCTTGGCAATCTGGATCTGATGGTATACTGAGAATCCATCTATAAAAGAGTATACTTCCTGGCCTCCCACATTATCTAACACTTCGTCAGTGAATGACATAGGGAAGGGATCATGTAAATAGGCATCATTCAGCTTCCTGAGGTCTACACAGATCCCGATCTCTCCTATCTTCTTTTCTTGCACCACCATAGGGATAATCCACTATGACTCTTCCATAGGTTCTATAATCCAAGCTTCCAGCATTCTCTCGAGCTCAATCTTCACTTTCTCCTTATGTTTTAGGTTCAATCTGTAGGGTCTCTGTTTGACTGGTCTTGCATATGGTTTCAAAGGGATCCTCATCTCTCCCATAGGCCCTTTAATTCCCTTCATATCAGTGAACTTGGTTGGAAACAAGTCCTGATATTCATGCAGTAATTATGTAATCTTATCAATAGTGGTAGCATCCCAATAATATCCAACATTTGCAAGCTTTGGTGTCTTCTCTATTCCTATATTGACTTTCCTAATCTTGATTGGTTGTCCAATGAATGGTAACTCAAATCATGTTCCTTCCACATCTCTTTGGCCTTATGTTTCTGTGATGTTCACCTTTCTTGGATCATCATCTTCATCAGCATTGATGTTCTAACAACCTTGCAGTTTCTGGAGAGGTGCAGTCCATTCATCCTCTCCTTTCTCCAAAGGGAGGTTAGATGCCTCCTCAAATAATTTCTATCTTACAATCTGCAATGATTTATCTACTGAAGGATATTGACTTTCGAATAAGAAGGTGGTTACAAAATTCTAAGTCATACCTTCCCAATCTGTAGTGATGAGGCATAACTCTGCTTGAAGGTACCAGTTGATAGGTGTCGTGTCCAATGTGTTAATGAATTTGTGCACCTAGTTCTCTTGAGGAATGTTTCTCCAAGATTCTTAGCAACTTCTCATATGGTCCTTTGGTAAACTTCAACCTATCTATCGAAGCTCGTAGCCTTCTACTTGTGCTGAGAACCGTACTCTCATCAAGGTACGACATTGTACCCATTCTGTAATGTTGTTTTTGTGTGTCCTCCACCATCTTGATGGTGTGGCTTTTAGGGCCTCATCCATTGCCAACAGTCTTTGTTGCATTGGTACACTTTCTTCAAAGTCCAACAAGAAGGTTTCCAAAGGATTCAGACCATCAAAGGTGGGTAAATTACTTACTATTGTGTTGATCCAATGAAATTCTCTGGTTAATCTAGCACATCTTCTTGTAGATACTTCATACATTTTATTATTCCAGTTCTCTAGTGCTTCTTCCGAGTCTGCTGAACATGCGTTTTCACTTCACCAGCTTTGGGTTCCATCGGCCGTAGGATTAATGTAATCATGTTGTCTGGTTGTTAATTTGTATATGTTTTCCATTTCATATGCGTGGTCTTCTTCTATGATGGGCTCTGTGTATCATTGACCTTCATATGGATCTAAAGGCGCAATGAACCTAAGGCCATATCTTTCAAAAGTCATGTGTCTTTTCTTGAAATCAACCACAGTGGAATTATTGAAATCCTAATCAATTCCTAACAGCGCAGGATAAGGACAACTATCATCAACTATCTCAATTACCTCAAAATCTACAAACATTCTTACTCCATCAATGTCCACAGAGACATGTTCCAATTGTCCAAAGGGGCTGACAACTTGTTGATTAGCCATACTATGCCTGATAGGGGAATAGATCAACTTGGGTTTTCCCATTAGTGCCCAGGTTTTCTTCGTCATAACATTGACCTCCGACCCTAAGTCAAGGACCACATAGTCTATATCATATTCTCCTATTTGAGCATTCAAGTGTAATTCCTTATTTGTCCTTATCTTTTTAGAGATTTGGTGTACTTCCCTATTCAGTAAGGGGTCTATATTTCCTCGCTCATACTGCCTGATTAAATTTGGTATTTCTTGTAAAACGCTCTCATCCTGAATCAACTTAATGCAAGTATATAAAAATTCAATCAGCTTGCTTACCTCTTTTCCTTCTTTTGGTGAAGCAGATTGATCGAATGCCAGAAACAATCCATATTCTCTTACTTTTGTCCGTGTCTTTGATGAAGAGACTTGGTTTTATTTGAACTCTTTTCTTGCCTCCTCAAATATATGTCTTTCTTTCTTTACATCAAAATTTTGGGTCTTCTCTGCAGCTTTCCTAATTCCTGAGTCTTCTGTAATCCTTCCTTGGGTCAGTCTATTTTCTCCTGTAACATCGCCTCCTCTAGTGATAACATTGACTCTGGGGTCTACTCCATGAGGTTCAGTGTATATCAGTTGCACTTGTAGGTTCTACTGAGGTCCTCGTCTTTCCTGAAGCTTAGCCAACAATGTTGGACATTCCTCAATAACGTGTTCGAAAGAGTTGCAATAGCTGCAAGTGGTGCAAGGGTTATGATAGTCCCTTGTGAGGTGTCTTGGCTGTGTGCAATTATAATAGATGATCTTTCCTCGACCTTGACCCATACCTCCTCCTTGTCCTCGTCCTCTAAATCCACCGCGAGGATTGAAGTTTCCTCTCCCAGGGGGGTTATACTGCGTAGTGTTTCCTTCTTGTTGTACCTCACCTTGAATTTTGTATATGTCTCTTGACCTTTCATGCATGAGATCATAAGCCCTACAATCTCTATCATCATGTCCCACAGACTTACAAAATGTGAAATACAAATTTGTGGGTGCCTGAACATATTTTTTCATGTAATAGCACTCACCAGGGTGATGTCTATTTTAGCATACCTCGTACCAAGGCAAGGTGACTTGTTTCAAAGGGCTCGAAGCTCCAGAGGCCAAGTATTCATGGAATAGGGGACAGTGCTCCTTGTCATGGCCTTCTAATATACATATGACACACCAGATGTTTTCTCTTTTATATTTTCCCTTATCTTTCTTCATATCTTCGACCTGCAGAGACAAACTAGTTAGCTGACTCAAGATCTAACTCATACCTGAGTTGGATTCTCCCATAGGGGTTGATTCTAGCTTCATGGCGATCTCCAGCGCCTCAGCCTACGAAGCAATATTTTGTTGCATCAGAGGAACTCTAATGTGTGGTAAAAGGGCAACAATGAACCACTCTTTGTTCTTCTCATCTGGGATCTGAAAATTCAATCGGCCTGTTAAGGTCTTGAATATTTTATCAAATTCCCAAATAGGTTCGGCTACCTTCTACTTGATCTCTTTCAGCTATGTAATACATTGTGATTCCGATTTGGGTTTCTTGAACTCTATAGTTAATGCATTCTTGATCTGATTCAGTGGCTTAGGTTGTGCATGTCCTTGGACAAGCTTCATGTATTAGCTCGGTGGGCAATCCCTTAGGATAGTACTAAACTAATTTAGTTTAATAGCTTCATTGGTGAAATTATTAATATTCCATACGGCTTCACATAGGAATCAATGTTGATCAGGGTCTTCAGACCCATCTCTCCTAAATATAGGGAGCCTCATCTAATCTTCCATAGATCTTCCTAGGTTTCATATCTGAGTATATGTTGAACTGCTAGTAATAGTACTCTGAGGGCTCTGGTGACTCTGACTATTCTGATTTCTTAGTGTTGTTGAAACAACAGGAGGGATAATAGTACTTACTTCAACAATCTACGCAGCTCCTGAAGTTTCTGGCTCATCCCGATGAGGTTCTTTTTCTTTTCTTTCCTCTGCCCTAGTAGGTTTTGAATGCTCTTCGTCCATCAGATCTACCTCTTCTCCACTATAGAAACCATCGTCCCTGTAGTTCTACTTAAATAGGTTCACAAGATGAACTTTTTTGAACTCTCTTCCACTGTGTGTATGTCTAGCCTCTGTGTCGTTGTCGCTTTCTGAATTCCTGAACATTATCTTTCTCAAATCCAACCAACCTACTATATCTTCAATATGTTATTCGCATGCAATAACATCTTGATTATCAACTTCAAAAAATGTAAAAATTTTCCTCTGGGCCCCTTGAAGAAATATCTCTCGGCCTGGCTATATGACTCTACTCTGTCAACAACAAAATCAGTGATGTACCCTCCAATGGTGCTATCAAACCAATGATCTACTTCTTGTGACACAAAATTATTAACTCTCTTGACCTTCTTGATCAGCGTCAACATCCAAACCACAGGAGGTCTAGATATGATCTCAAACTGGGTATCGACTAACCTAGCTAACCACTCATATAGCTCCTGACGGATTCCTCCGAAGAAAATCTTGTGCATATCAGTAAATATATATTTCTCCAACCAACCCTCTGTACTAAGATTAGGGTTCTTGTTCTGGGATTTAGTGAAGTCCTTTTCTTGATCCTCTATCCACTTTTGAATTTATGTCTTTGATGGAAACCACCTTGACATTCCCTTAAGAAGATTCTCGTCCCGGCAAAGAAACCATTTGTTAGCACAGGGGCAGACCCAGGATCCAGCTCCAAGAGCGCACCAACAAGCCCTAACTACTGGCCCTTTCAGCTACACCTGCGAAGCAAATGCAGTCTCACCCGAAGCAAATATGGGGGGGTTGCAGGACAGAGACGTCTACAACCAAGGGAACTATCAAGTGGATCCAACACTAGAACAATACAACATGCATATATCACTTATCATCTTAGATCTATTCCACACATCTATCAGATCCACCACAGTAATGCAATAACAATATATCAAGGAAAAATAACACAACATCAATCACACACACAAGATAGATATACGTGGTTCACCCTCTCTCTAGGGCTACGTCCACAGAACTGTGATTTATAATGTATTAAGATGAAGCATACAGTTCTTGTCTACGCTCTTCGCTAGCAGATCTTCTTTCTTCTTCTCTCTATCTCTCTCCTCCCTGCACACCCAGCTACAGGGTTGATCTTCGTACCCAGTTGAAGATATTATAATATAGAAGGCTCTCGTACTCAAAACTTCTCTCTCACCCGATATTGCTCACTCAATCACACAACAACAATAGTAACAACAATGAAAACAACCCATCCCAGGTCCTCTTGACCTCTATTTATACATTACAATCACTCATCAACATCCTTAGGCCGAAACCTTCTTGTTAAAACCCTAGATACCAAAACCATAGGTGTCTAAAACCCTAGGTCAACTTGGCCCACATTTCCAGGGCTTCGTGAGCCCATCTTCCCTTCCTTCTCGCGCGATGCTCCAAATCATCCAAAGGTGGATTTTTCCTCTTGCTGAGTTGTCCACGATCCGTCTTCCTTGTTGATCTATCATCCTCGATCTCCTCATCCAATGGCTTTCTTCCTTTTACTTCGCTCCATATTTTTTGCTCTTTTTCTCACTTCAACCCAGTAACAGTTACTGTGTCTTCTGCGCAGTTCACATTCTTCCTTTTCTTCCTCTATCTTCGCTTACTTCCATAACCAAGGGCCAACAAGACATGTAATGTTTTTATCATTATTAATAATTAATACATGGTTGGTTGCTAGACAGACAAGGACTAGAGTTATAGGGGGCTATGATTCCACAAGAGATGTTTATTCCTATTCTAATTACCCTTTTGTATAAGGGAGGGGATCGGTTACATGATCTTCTTGGGGAAGGCCAAGAGGTTCTTGATTCTCCCCAAAATTACTTAAACCCACCTCTAGTCTAATGGGGGGGTTTGGTCATTGGCTTGTTTTCTCCTTCACTTTTTCATTTGCACCATTCTATACATCACTCACTTTCATGCATGCACCTCAATGAACCCGCTTACCTTTTCATTGATCCATCTGTCATCTGCGTCTTGCCTCGGGGAAAGGGAGTCGAAGTGCTGAAGTTAGCCACAGGATAGTTGGTTGTAGTGGTCTCTAGTGTGATCCATCCATGACCTAAGGCCGTATGTCTGAGATGAATTGGCCTACGTCCAGCGTTTCTCACAGCTGCAAGTCCTGGGAGTTATAGAATTGAGATTCTAGACCAGTTTTGTTGGAGCCCAAATTAAGGAGAAGGATTGCCTGAGGGACTACGTGGCAGAGAAGGGTGGAGGTTCGTTCTCTCGGGTGGTGCAAGCTGGGTAGAAGAGAGTTGGGTACTTGGATTTTTGTGAGAGCTGGGAAGCATGTGATATCTTGGGTGCTGACTAGTTTGGGAAGCCAAGTAACTCTCTGGAACCGTCCTTGTGGATTCATAGCCATGGCTCGGGGGTGACACTCCTATTGAGATTTGGAATAGTATTTTCTATGGTTGGGTGGAACGTCCTTGGTCTGCATCCAATTGGTGTTGTCTTTCATAAAGATAAGTGCTCTATGTTATGGTATCATTTACATGTATATGAATGTATTTTCACTGTGTATATTTAATTATCGTTTAACTGAATAATTATACTATGCATGCTTGCTAGATATTGTTGTGCATGTCGTTAAATTCTTTTATTTTATGCATACTTAAATTTTAAAAGTTATCTGTAAGAGAAAGAAATCCAAGGGAAGCATTGAAGGTAGCATACCCCAGCCTATGGGTGGCTGGGTATGTTACAGTTTGGTATCATAACTTCTATTTGAAACATCGGGCCGATATGGGCCGGGTCTGTTTGTCAGAGTCTCAAGGTCAAAATAGAATCCCAATTGTGGAGTTGAAAATCTCAGGAGGAATGGCGTTGAAGAATCGATGTGGGAGATAGAACGTTAGAGACCCATGTAAGGGGTCCGAAGGATCGTGATCGTCCCGTTCGAATTCGAGAGCAATCGCCACTATAGTATCAAGAGAGATCCGAGATCATTGGATCGGAGGATAGGTGAACAGGGGTCATCCGATGAAAAGGAAGCAAGGGTTAAGGTCACAACCGTCAGATCCCATGGGAGAGTGAGATCAATGAACAGGAGGCATTGCAGGGAACTGAGTTGCATAGGAGATAATTTCCCAAGGTGGTCCCACAATCCAAACCACAGTTTCCCCAAGGGGTTACATGTCAGCATCAAGAGAATTGCGGGGAAAAAATTGGGTTACTCCAAACCACCGATACATTCCCCCGCAAATTGAAAGGCATGCAGTGATGTGATAGGTTAGGCTTCGAACATTGAAACTCTGAATAGCCGAAGTGATGGGGCATGATGATGTCACCAGGAGGTGATGTGGACCACGAAATTTCCTAAGTGACATGGCTTGAAGACATCAACTAGGATGACATGGACACATGGAATGTGTGCCATGTGTCAGTAAGTTTTGAGCATTTGGAGTATTGAAAATCCAGTTAGAACGTGACACGTGTCACCCACCTGATTGGGCCACATGTATGATTCCAGTATTTCTCCATGTGGCGACAAATCGTTCAGTCCAGATACTGGGCACTCTAGTGGGGAAATATGTGACAGGTTGCATTGGGTTGAAATATCCTAAAGGCCCAAAGGATGGAGTACATATCGACCGTTGATTCCAGAAGACACACGTCGAAGGATCATCGACTTCAGGTGAAAGTACTCTGGGAGAAAGTGCAGGAGGAAAGTTTGAAACTTCTTAAGCCCGAAGAGCCGAAGCGATTCACAACCACTAATATGTGGGAGGACACCCATTGGTAGATCATGAAATCTAGGTAAAATAATTATGGGAGGAAGGAAGTGGGGAACTTTGAGACCCTCGAAGCGCGGAGTCTCGAAGTGGATCTCGATCATTGATCGTGAAAGAGAACGAGGATCGTTGATTCTGTTGGAAGATTGATTGTTGTCATTGATGTCAACCCTAGTCATGGGTTTTGGGATCATGATGATAGGGGAAGCATGAGTGTTGCCATCAATGACAAAAAGGGAGATTGCTGGAAGATTGATTGTTGTCATTGATGTCAACCCTAGTCATGGGTTTTGGACCGCAAGATTGATAAAGGTATTTGGACATGAAGGCAAATGCACATGAATATACAACACCCATGAATGGATAGTATACATCATGCTTTTTTTGGTGGTATGTGGCACATCACATGGATCCTCATGGTTGAGGAGAAATGAATTTTTGAAGATGACAAAGTAAATTGAAAAAGGAAGTACATGTACGCCCTGAAAATAATTAAAGAAAATAATTACAAAATAAGAAAGTGTCAGGTCGGCCCTAATGTTAAAAGGAAGTGAACTAAATGGTATAAATAAATATCATTATACATTCATTTTATACAAGTCGAATTTCAGAGGGAAGAAGAAGTAAAAGAAGGTCGGATTTCAAGGGAGGATGAAGTCTTTTGGTGATGTGTTCTAAGGTATCTTATTTTCAGGTCATCTTACCATTTTTGCTATAACTTTTTTTCTAGAACGATTCATATGGTGACATCTCTATGGTATTGAGAAGACATATCAAGGTACCTATGGTAAAAATTTCAGCTCTTGATTCGCTATAATTATGGAGATACACTCTGTGGAATATAGGGTTTGTGACCAATCCTGAAACTAGTCAATA
>ML792593.1:197397-210422 GCA_009831015.1 Picea engelmannii
GATTCACCCCCTCTCAGTATCAACAGATTCAATCCTCGTTGAAAGTTCCAAAGTCCCGAAGCTCTAGAAAAGATATTTTTCAGCTAAGTGTAGGGTCATGGCCATGGTCATATGCAGATTGAGAGCAGAAGGAAGGAGGGATAAGGGCTGAATTGATTGTCTTCAAGACATAAAAGTGCTAAGGAAGGATTTAGTCGTGGTCACCTGGGAAGGTGGTTTGAAGGAAGCGCCTGTGCATGATGAGTTCTATGTCAGCGAAGGATAACATGACACTGTCATTTTCAGGGAATGGGGAAATGATCTCCATGAACAAAAAAAAAGAGACATGTAGCATGGGTTGGCAATTTTTTTATCATATGCATAATTCTAACAAAATGGTCGCTTGCACATTTTGCAGAATTAAGGGGCTTAAGCACATCAGCTCAGGATGTGTATTGAGGAAATGGAAGAAGGAAAGGGAGCCTCCAGTCATGATAAGGAGGCCGAAGGACAAAATACCAGAGTTGGTAATGCAGAGACAGAGTCCAATGGATGCAAGGGAAAAGGAGAGCAGGAAACGCTACTAGAAACGGTAAGAATCCTGAAGATGGAAGTGCATATCTACAAAGAAGACAATGAGAGATTGATGAGAGAGAAAAGTCAAATAAATTCTCGAGTGTTGCAGAGCTTAAATCAGCTGCAAAGACAAATGAAGAAGGGATCAAACTCAAGAAAAGAGGAAGAAGGCAGGTGCCATGAAAGAAGGGATGATTGTGGAAGAGTTGGTTATTCCAGAAGTGCTAGTAGAGCTCATGGACACCACTCACCTCCTTACTCAGAAATAATTTTGTATGCATCGGAAGATCCCGTAAGCAGTCCAGAGGTGTCTCCTGTCAGACACCAAAGAAGGAAACAAGAGATAGATAGTTTGCATGGAGAGCTGACGAAGCTCAAGCCACATTCCTTCGATGGTGGAAGAGAAATGGAAGATGATGTCGAAGCATGGTTTCTTGGGCTCAGGAGATATTCTTCAGTTGCATAACTATTCATCAAACCTGCAAACCAATATTGTCACCTACCACTTACACAGGAAAGCTGCAATGTGATGGGACCAACTAAAGCAAGTGGAGCATGTTAATGAAAGTAAGATCACTTGGAATAAGTTCAACAAGTACCTCCAAAAGGAGTACCTCTCAGAGCATTTCTATGACAATAAAATGCAAGAGTTCTTTGAACTCAAGTTGGGAAGCATGACTATGGAAGAGTACGAGAATAATTTCTTGGGATTGTTAAAGTATGTCAGGTTCATTGATGATGAGAAAGTGAAGATACAGAGATTTTTAAGTGGACTGCCAGCGTTTTATAAGGAAAAGATCAAATATGATGAACCCAAGACCTTGATTGAAGCTATCAGGAAGGCTAAATACCTATATGAGCAAGGCTAGGGAAGAGAATCCCTATAGAAATCTTGGAAGCACAAGAATAATGTGAGGTTCGACCAAAGGAGGAAAGGATTCAAACCTCCCTTCAATAGGAATGAGCCTAATAGAAATCATCAAGATCAGTATGCTAAGGGGGATTTCAAGAAAGATGATTCCTTGGGAAAAAGGGGAAGACCACCAATCCAAGGTTGGGGATGCAAAGAAGACCACCTGTACAAGGATTTCCCACATAGAAAGGATAGAGTGAAGACTGTGCACAACATCCAAGAGGCTACAACAGTCGAAGATATGTGAAGAATCTATGCAGCTTTAGATGGTCGACAAGCAGAGTACCAGTCCAATATGATCGAGGTGGAAGGTAAGATCATAAATCAATCTATTTCTATTTTGATTGATTCAGGAGCAATTCATTGCTACATTGATCCTAAGATATGGTCAGGATTTGTTCCATAAGTCTTAATGGTGTGAATACTAGTATTGATCTAAATATCATACCATTGGGGTCTTATGATATTATAATTGGAATGGATTGGTTGGACAAGCATCATCCTATCCTAGATTGTCATAACAAGACATTTACATGTCTTGATGGAAATGGAAAAAAGAGCATTGTGAAAGGAATTCCAAGACCCATCTCTATAAGGGAGATTTCAACCTTATAGATAAAAAGATGTTTTAGGAAAGGATGTCAATTGTATGCAGCTAATGTGGAAGAGCTAGATAACACGAAAGGGCCAAGCCTTGAATATTTCTCGGTACTACATGAATTTGAAGATGTATTCCAAGAAATACCCGGATTGCCACCAAGAAGGGAGATAGATTTCTCAATTGATTTAGTGCCAAGAGCTACCCTAGTGTCAAAAACACCTTACAGAATGAGCACACTAGAGTTAAAATAATTACAAATGCAATTGGAGGAATTGTTGAAGAAAGGGTACATACGCCCAAGTGTTTCACCTTGGGGAGCACTAGTACATTTTGTCAAAAAGAAGGATGGAACCTTGATTCTATGTATTTAATTCTGACAATTGAACAAGTACACTATAAAGAACAAGTATCCTCTACCTCGAATTGATGACCTCTTTGATCAGCTAAGAGGAGAAAATATATTCTTAAAGATTGACCTGAGGGCAGGATACCATCAAGTAAGAATCAAGGAAGGAGACATTTATATGACAACCTTTAGAACCAGGTATGGGAATTATGAATTTGTAGTGGTGCCTTTTGGACTGACCAATGCACCAGTTGTCTTCATGTGCTTAATGAATGGCATATTCATGAATTATTTGGATAAATTTTTCATAGTATTCCTGGATGACATACTTATCTATTCTAAGTCTGAAGAGGAGGATGAACATCACTTAAGACTAGTGTTGCTAATATTGAGAGAACATCAGTTGTATGCCAAGTTGAGTAAGTGTTATTTTTATCAAAAGAAGATCCATTACTTGGGACACATTATTTTAGAACAGGGTATAGCAGTAGATCCAGAGAATATCAAAGCCAATAGAGGATGGAAAAAACCCAGAAATGTGTCAGACGTTAGATATTTTATGGGATTATCTAGCTACTACAGAAGGTTCATAGTAGGGTTCTCTAAGATTTCTCATCCCATCACTTCTTTGCAAAAGAAGGGAAATAAATTTGAATGGACACTCAAGTGTGAAAAGAATTTTAATCTGTTGAAGGAATTACTTACGAGTGCACCTGTGTTAAAGATTACTAACCCAAATGAAAGTTTTGTTGTATGTACAGATGCATGTAAGGAAGGACTTGGGGGATTCCTCATGCAAAATGGACATGCCATTGGATATGAGTCCAGAAATATTAAGGAACATGAGAGGAACTATGCCACTCATGACTTGGAACTTTCTTCCATTGTTCACGCCTTGAGGATGTGGAGGCATTATCTCATGGGGAATAAATTTGAATTAAGGACAGACCACATTGGCCTAAAGTATCTTTTTGAGCAGTCGACCTTGAATTCCAGGCAAACAAGATGGCTGGAATTTTTAAGTGAATATGACTTCGATATCAAGCATATCAAGGGAAAGGAGAATAAAGTTGTTGATGCAATTAGTAGAAGAGTGAATACCATGCATGATACTGCTGTCAGTATGCATCAGTCAGACTTTAAGAGCGAAATTTTAGATGGTCTTGTTACAGACCAACATTGCCTACAGGTAAAGGAAAACTTATACCAAGGAGATGTACAATAGAAAATAAAGGAGTATGAGATAAAGGAAGATAGATTACTCATGCATAAAAACATAATCTATGTTCCTAGTTTTGGAGAACTAAGGAATTTGGTACTGAAGGAAATGCATGATGTTCCTTATGCTGGACATCTCGATTACCAGAAAACAATTACAACAGTAAGAAGCTAGTTCTTTTGGAAGGGAATGAATAAGGATGTTGTTGATTACATTTCTTGATGTATTGAATGTCAGAAGGTAAAGGTTGAGCATAGGCACCCAACAGGTTTGCTGCATCCATTGCCAATTCCAGATAAGAAATGGGAAGTGATCACCATGGATTTCATCATAGGAGAAATCAGAATGAATAAGCAACATGATTCAATCATGGTGGTGGTTGAAAATTAACAAAGGCTGATCATTTTGTGTTTGTGAAGACAACACATACAACGGCTAATATTGTAGAAATTTTCATGAAGGAAATTGCTAGGTTGCATGGGATACCTAGGAAAATTGTCTCGGACAGAGATACAAATTTTACCTCCAATCTCTGGAGGGGATTCTTTAAAGGATTTGCCACAAATCTAAACTTTATCACAACATATCATCCCCAGACAAATGAGCAAATAGAGAGAGTCAATCGAATAATTGAAGACATGATGAGAATGTATGTAATGGATAAGCCATCTAAGTGGGAAGATTACTTACACTTGGTTGAGTTTGCATATAATAATGGGTATCAAGATTCATTGAAAATGATCCCATTTGAAGCCTTGTATGGTAGTAAATGCGATACTCTAGTAAGCTAGGACAACCCAACATATAGAGTGGTACTTGGGCCAGAGTTGCTCAAGGACATGGATGACCAGGTGGTTAAGATCAAGAATAATTTAAAGGCAACTCGGGATAGATAGAAGATTTATGCAGACAAGAACAAGATAGCTAGAGAGTTTAAAGTAGGGGAGCATTTACTTTTCAAAGTGAAGCCCAAGAAAAATTCTTTGAAATTGGGTAGTTGTACAAAGCTGGCAGCCAGATTCTATGATCCATTTCAAATATTAGACAGAATAGGGCCAATTGCATACATTCTTGCATTGCCTGCTTCCATGAATTTGCATAATGTATTTCATGTTTCTTTACAAAATAAATATGTACATGATCCTTGTTAAGTGATTTATATGTACTAAAAAGGACACTAAACTACCCTCAATTAAATTGTCAACCCAGGGTAAGTAAATTTAGAGTTGTAGAAAAATATATGCCAAAGGTAAAAGGTTGGTAGGAGTATAGTCTAACTAAGGAATGAAACTATCTAAGGATAATCTACTCAAGAAAACCTATATAATGAGAAAACCCTACTAAGCAACTTGAAACTAGGTAACCTAAGTACTTTTGGGCCAAGGATTGATGGATAGTTCCTAAGAAAGCAAGTAAAAACTCTATTCAAAGAAAACTAGTTTAACGATAAGCAAAAGCAAACTACTAAGCATAATAAGAAAATGACAAAAGCAAACTTCTTTAACTTTCCAACCTACATTCAATGAGAAACTACCCTATGAAAGAAAATAAATAAGCAAGTAAGAAAAAACACCTATCTAACCTATTAAAGCAAATAGACAAACAAACAACAACAACTAACTAACCTACGAAAGAAAATAGACAAGTAAGCAAAGACTTCTCATTGAAAAACTACCTAGCCTAAGAGGCTAGTGGACTAAATGCCTAATGAAAAACTATTTCTAATGCATGAAAGGAAATTTAAATGTTCAATGCAATGCATGAAAGGAAATCTATTCTATTGAAAGAAAGAAAGACTACCAACTAAAATTATGAAAACAAGAAACTATCTCTTCTAATCTACGAAAGCAAGAAACTATCTTTAATCTATGAAACACTCAAATATAATGTTGGTGGTTGTGTGAATGCCTTTGGTGGTGATAGACGATATCTCGATGAAACTTGACAACAAAGGACAGTTCTAATGGTATAAGCTCAATACTAATTTCAATGGCAAAATGAAAGGTGTGAAGTAAACAGTCCAATGAAAACTTAGCCATGATAAAAGTAATGTTAAATACCCTACATATTCATGTATAAACCATCAACAATATAACGAGATCATCACTATTTCACTAAGAAATTTAATTTCATTTTAATCTATGAAAGGAAATTGCGTAAAGTAAAACTATGTTATGTCTATTCTAATCATTCAAGCTATGATGAATTAAAAACATAAATTAAACTATGATATCAAGAAGTAAATTGACAATTACATTAAACAATAATGAAGCAAATGAAATCTATTTAAAACTGAAGTAAGAAAACTAAAAACGGGAATTAAATCTATCTATCCATCCATCAACATCCCTGTCATAGAAAACCCAAATTAAAACTATGTTCTGTTCTAATTAAAAATCTATTCTAAACTTGACTGTAAAATTGTAAAAGAAAGCAAGATTTAACATTTAACTGCATATGAGAGTTAGTAAAGAGAGAGAGACTTTTTAATTGCATACGGAATTAGTAAAGAGACTTGCAAGCCTGTTCCTAGTCTATCAAATCAACACACACTATCACATATCATCATCTAACCTACAAAAGAGAAGTAAAACAGTGAGCTACATCAAACTAATTAATTAAATAAAAACATGTACCTACAGGAAATAAGAAAGAGCAATTTATATTACAAAATGCATAAATAAACTTAAGAAAAATCATCAAACTGTTGGTGGGCCCCCCAAAAATTCGTGGCTACCTTCTACAAGCACACCACAAACTTCAACAGGCCGAATTCACCATGAAAGTTAAAAACGCAGCTCTGGCACTATTCTAGCAATGTAAAAAATCAAAAACAGAGTACAACGAGTTTATCTCCAATATGATGGCTCTTCTACTTTCTTAACAATCTAATGACCATCCTGGTAGTATTTATAGGTTTACAAACCAAGTAGTCAACCACAAGAGGGTCGAACCACCTCTAAATTCGGCAAAATGCAATAAATGCGGCCATAACTAACAAAACGGAGGAAGCCAATAATCGCCCTATTTGGAAAACTGAAATTGAGTTGTCTTGAGCTTAGTAGCTGGAGGGGGCGATGATAAACAAAACCCATGTGCTCGATTTTTCCATCAGTGGCCGCCAATACCATAACCGCCAACTCGCTTTGCATTTTTTTGCAATACTAGGTGTTGGAACGAGTGTCGGATCGGGTATCGGAACGAGTTCTGGATCAAGTGTCGGATCAAGTACCAGATCAAGAAACATGGTGTGTTTTTCCCTGTAATAGCAGAAAAAACATGAATTAACTCTTGGAAGCATAAAAACATGATAAATTAAACTTGATTTAATCATAAAACACGAATTACACGTACCTTATGCCGATTATACCATTTTATCATTAAATTCTTCAAAAACATCCTTTGAAAGATGAAAATGCATATGTACATATGGAAAAAAGTGTATAATAATGTCATGAAAATGATCATATCTCGGGCCCAACATTACCCCCACACTTACGATTTTGTGGGTCCCACTGCAAACAAAAAGAAGTTCCCCTCAGAACTAGGCTTGTTGAGGAGGGTCAGCTTTAGAAGCCTTTCCTTATTGCTATGTAGGCTTAGCCTTGTGCCTCTTTTGTTGCTTTAATTGTGCTCTGAGGCTGCGGTTAGATTGGGTCATCCCATCAACCAACCGTTGAAGGGAGTTAACTTTTGCCTGAAGGACTGCATTGTCATGATGGAGGTGTGCATCTATTGTCTTCCTCTCTTCCAATTGTTGGAGAATCTGATGGTTTTCATTTTGTAGCTCCTCTATAGTTGGGGCAGAATCAGTGATCTCCAAGGAAGGCTTAGGTCCTTTGAGATATGTGGACAATTTATCAATTTTAGGATCTAGAGTAGGCATTGGTGAAGTGGTAGTGATGGGAGATCAATTTTAGGATCTACAGTAGGCATGGGTGAAGTGGGAGTGATGGGAGATCGGAAAGGTGAGGTAGGTTCTTATTTTTTTTTCCTTAGTGGCTCTAATCCCTCTGTAGAAACTTCCCTAATTTTCTTATGAGGGCTCTCAAGGTCGGAGGACACTTGGATGGGATCCGAAGCAGGTGGAGGTTTTGCATAAGGCTTGGTTCTTATGTTCTGGGTACTCTTCCGAAAGGGTCCCTTACCAAATTGGTTGGCTCCTCTCTTGTTTGTGGGAATAATGGGAAAGTCTTGTTGCATTACTTATTGGGGATTCTTAGGTGTAGGATCAAGAGAAAATGAAGGCATTGGGGGGTCAACAATAGGCTTCTTTTGGTCTTTGTTCTTGGTTTTTTTCCTCGATGAAGAAGTAGGAATATCAACAAAATTTTGGTATTGTTCTGGTAAAGTGGGAGTTTGTGCAAGGGAGTTTGGAGTTCTTGGAGAGAAAGGCTTGGATGCAGAGATAGTTTTTAGGCCAAGTGGCTTTTTGTCGAGCTTAATTGTCAAGTGAGGGTTTGCAAATTGGTAGATAAAGGCATCCCAATTTTTCCCCTGTTTCTCTAGTTCGGTAAGAACGAGGAGTTTGATCAAACCGTGGTGTAAGAGACTATTGTGGGGGTTAGTCACATTTTTCCTCATTTTTCCTCACTTGAGAGGACATATTCTCCAAGATTTTGAGAAAATAAAAGGGAAAGTTCAAGGGTTTGTTGAACAGAAAATGAGCCAGCAATCTAAAGTGACAAGCTTTGAAGGTGCAGTATCTACCTTCACATGTAAGTAACCTTGTCATGACGATGAGGGGATTGACCAATTATGGCTTTATCCACTCCTTATCATACCATTTCGCCTTGAAATTCTCTCAAATTCTGGATTAAACACCCTGTTGTAACTTGAGTGCGACAATTGATGATTCTTGAACCATCTATCTCCCATTCTTGGGAGTTTTGTTGCAGCAGCAATTGACTCTTCTGTGACTGCAAAGTTGAGAGATCCTACACGTGTTTTATTACCATCAAAACCAACTACAAATTGCATAAAAAGACCATCATCATGGCCTTGCAAACTAGACAGAAATGGCCCCCAGCCAACACGCAAGAACACTTCCCTACATTATGCGAATTCTAGAATGGAAAACAAGTCTGCATAGGAGGAGGGTTCATATCTCCTGGGCATTGTGATAGAGTTTGAATTCACCAAGAAAGGGAGAAATTGAACCACGCAGAGACACGAGTTAAGCACATTCCAAGAGATGGCACGAATTTGGCACGGTCTGAGTGTGATTTTAACAGAGGGCGAGATGGCAGAGGCTGGGCGCGATTTCATAATGCAGAGGAGAGAAATTAGCAAGGGTAAATGAGATAATAGAGTGCCCAACCCGATTTTGGATGCTCTTATGGTGGAGTATGTTTCCCACATGTGTGCGCGAGCTGCCACGTGTGGGAAATTAAAATTCGATGGCAAGCTTGGGAGCAATGGATTRGTGCATATTTAGATCAATGTCCAAGTCTTTTGACTTGGACATTTGATCATAACCATATGAAGCATCTTTAATCAATGCCTGAAACCAATATAATTGAATGGAATTGAATTMTGGTTACCTGGAATCTAGGACAGTTACTGGTATGCAATTCAATGGCACTTCAAWCRACACTTCAAATAGCATATCATCCRGCACCTCATMYRSTACTTCATCTGGTACCCCTWTGTTAAGTGCATTTTYGCCTCTTATAATGGATARCCTRCRATTTTKAAGTKTTTTTGACAACCATAGTGGTTAATGAGYAGAGGCAGAGTGCTCCATGCTCACTCGTTCTTCTTGCATATGACATATAATGTCAAAACCTATAATKAACGGGTTATAGMAAGCATAAAACATGTAYTKTCAAACCTACAGTATGCAWCTTGTAAKGRAAKATAACCAATAAAGAGTGGTYTGTTAAGCATGAGTTYARTAATGTATAGCACACARGAGTTAAGCATTTAAAAATAACATGACTATCAATGTRATAACYTRTATCAKGGTAATAATACAAAAATTCTTGCAAAGACTCTTTTCTCTAGGCAATGATCATTTGTCAGCTCATGAACCCCTCCCCCACACCTAAGTATTGTGACACCTCACAATCAAAAGTATAGGAAACTAGTCAGTATCCCCCAATAGCCAAAGATTTACAGTATGTCAAGTGTAAAGATGAAATTTCACAGATTGGTCTGACGAGACAGTTAGGAGATKGCCCCACCTATAGGATAAGAGATCCTATATATAGATAAGAAGAGGTAGTCAAGAGAGTTTCAATATAGTCTTAAAGTCATTTCCCAATGGAAATTTGATGAGATTCATTAACCTTAGCTTAACCACACATACTCCATGTCATCTTTGTCTGCAAGTAATGTCGTACATCAGGACACGTTTAAATTTAGTATTTGTTTTTGTCATATTATCATCTTCGCTAGGTAGAATGCCCCGTTGCCAGCAAGCCTGTTCAGTACTCCGATGGGTTTTCCTAGTCATACCACAGGCCGATACCCACTGCCAGCAGATCTTTTCAGTATCCTGGTGGGTTAGCCTCTTAAACCCTCAAAGACTGGTCCCCCATCTTTTAAGATTTTAATATAAGATTGCTTATGCAAGAAGATGGGGGGACAGTTCTGAAAATAACTTTTCTTTCTTTTTTTATTTCAAATTGGGATGGTATTTATATTAGAGGATGACTTTTCGTTATATTATTAGTGGTTGTCCTGATGTAAGGGGTACTTAAGCGTACGTGGCCTATCTAAAGATATGATATAATCAAGCTATTTAGTCTGTAGTGGATGGTACCATCGAGAAAGAACATAAAGGTATCTCTAGGCTCAACTCACTTTCTTCTTTTGTAGTTATTGTGATGTTTCCATGACTAACTGCTAATGAGACTTCCTTGTTACTCTTTGATAAAGACACTTGACTCACTTACTCAGATTTCTTGGAAAAACTGTACAAGAGACCTTTAGGCTTGATAGGTATGGTATCGCTTCCTTATACAGTGGTGAAGAGTTTCAAGAGAAATTGCTTTAGAATGCCTTAAAAATGATAATTTTGCAAAAACATGGCTAATTATAGTAAGTCATTATTCATTTGATGCCTTAGTAGACACAAAATTCAAGTATCACAATGTTGTGAAGAAATATCTTGAAACTGTGTACTCCTGGTGAAATAAATACTTACAAAAACCTCTTAAAATTGCCTTATTAACAAAAAATATTTACATATATACAGTATGAAATCTTTTTAAAAAAAATTTCAAGAACAAGGGGGGGCTTCCCCATCTACTAAGTCCAATGCCTTGTCGGCTGTCATGACCTATAGAAAATATTCTCTGGAAATGGGCTTATGATAAAATTTAAGTCAGTGTCCATTTACCACAAAGGAGACTTGTCCATCGTCAATTGTTTTAATTTTTACAACTCCATTGTCATATACAATGTCTACCTCATAAGGGCCCAACCAATGGGTGGTAAGTTTTCCTTTTAAGGTTTTGAACCGGGAATCAAACAACAGGGCCCAATCACCCATCTGGAAGTGTTTCTTTTTAATAAACTTGTCATGCCACTTGCTCCTCTGGTTTTGGACTAATATCGTTTGTTGGATGGCATCTTGCCTGATTTCATCCAACTCATTCAACTGTAGGGCTCGTTGCTTCTGAGCCTCATCCAGGTTCAATCCTAATTTTGCGGCAATACGAAAGGTCCTTACTTGGAATTCTATTGGTTAAAGTACTTGTTTCCCGTACACTAGCTCATAAGGGGTATGCCCAGTGGTATTTCTCCAGGTAGTTTGGTATGCCCACAAAGCCTCTGGGAGCCTATCAACAAAATCTTGGTGATGTAACTGAACAGTCTTGGTCAATATGGCTTCCAGAACTTTGTTTGTGGATTCTACCTGACCATTGGCTTGCAGGTGGTATGGAGAAGATTTACAATGTTTAATCCCATATTTCTCTGTTAGCTCTTTCATCAACTTTGAAGTGAATTGAGTGCCTTGGTCGGTAACAATTTCACGAGGGACACTGAAGCAGGTAAAGATGTATTCATAGATGAATTCGACAACAGACTTCTCTGTGGCCCTAAATAGGGCTTTTTCCTCTACCCATTTGGTGACATAGTCTGTACAAACCAAGATATAATTCTTCCTACGGGACATGGGTGAAATTGGTCCTACAAAGTCGAGGGCCCATTTTTCGAAGGGTTCTATCATAAATTGGGCCTGTAAAGGCATTTTTTCAGCTGACGTAGGTCTACCTATCCTTTGGAAACTATGACAACTTCTCACATACTTGGTAGCATCTTTGAAAATGCTAGGCCAATAGTAACCTGAATGTAACACCTTATATGTTGTATGTTTGTCAGAGAAATGGCCACCACATGGTCCATCATGTCAACTTCGTAGTATATCAGGTACCTCGTCCTCTCTGACACATCTATAAATAATCAAATCAGGACCTGTGCGAAAAATATCATGACCAACCCAAGAGTAATTAGGACTTTGTGTAATAATTTTCCACTTTTCATGAGGTGACAAATGAGACGGTAACTTCCTAGTGGCCAGATAGTTTTCCATATTCGCAAACCATGGGGTATTGAAAAAAAGGGCAAAGAGATGCTCATCTGGGAAACTATCATCTACATGGATATCATCATCCTCATTCTTTATGTAGGAAAGAAAGTCAGCTACTACATTATCCTTTCCAGGTCGGTCAAGCACAATAATATTAAATTCTTTCAATAACAAGAGCCACCTAGTCACTCAACCATTAGTTATAGGTTTGTTCATGAGAAACCTAATGGCGGAATGATCAGTGTGTACAAATACTTCATAACATGTAATGTAATGACGAAACTTGTTAATAGCATGAACAACTGCCAAGAACTCTTTCTCAGTGATTGTGTAGTTTAACTCGGCAGTGTTGACGGGTGAAATTGACCGTCCATCAACTGGAAGAATAGATCCGGTCCAGGGTTGTCTAAATAACCCAAGCCATTTGGTGTAACCTATTCTGACGGGTTTAATGGCTCTGTTAGCCAATCTAAGAATCCCAAAAGAAACGAATAAAAGAGAGACATAACTAACTAATTACTAAACACACTATATATATGTACATATGTTCTAATGTAACAGTAGTAGTTGTATTTAAGCAGAAGATATACAAGTCTTGTTTATTTACATGATTTACAAGCTACAAGTTTTAATCGAAACTTATGAAAATCAATGGAAAAATGATTGTTTCTTCCAATTGAATATCTACATCTCTAATCAGTTTCATTTGAATGTTAGAATGCTTAAGATCATTTTCATCACCTAAGTCTTCTTCAATAACCGAATTTAAATACTGATTAGAGAAAGAGTTAGGAGAACGAGGACATTCACCTTGACCCAACATCAAATCTTCTTCCACGATGGTCGAGGACT
>ML792593.1:250674-261078 GCA_009831015.1 Picea engelmannii
CATCTGGTACTTGAACATTTAAGTGGGGTAAAAGGAGGTTGCCCCCTCGAAGAGGCTTATTATCTGAAATTATCTCTTTTTCAAGGCGTTGAGTACTTTTCCTGAAGTTTTTCTATGCTATATTGATGTTTGGTTCTTAACATGCAGTCATACTACAAACTGACAGAGGATGACTTGGAGGATATCACCAAGGAATGGTTGGCGGACCTCCTTATTCCAGCAGACCCTGTGGAGATATTCAACATAGACAGCCCAGAAACTGCGCAGCATACACCCAAACCTAGAAAAAAAAAAAGACTGACGAAGTGCAAGATTTAAGTAGTGCCTCCATGAAGACTTCTTCCATGTCACCAGCACCAAGACGTGACGACGAAGAGATAGATGGCACAGAGGCTGAACAGAGGAGAGGAAAAGTAACACCGCCTAGAGAGGAGGAGGACCCCTCAACGAAAAGGAAGGTTCCCCCCCCTGAAGACTTCCTCCCGAAAGAAATTGAAAGCAACCATGACCAATTTGCATACTATCCTCACCCCTGATGACTTTGATTTCATCGTAGCAGCACTGAATGATGCTTCGTTGGAGATAACAAAAAAACAAGAGGCTAAGCAGGAGGAGATGTACAATCGAATTGAGGTTGAAATTCAAGGGGTGTAGCAGGCACTACAGTCCATCCGCGCAGTCTCCACTGCACCTCTAACATTAGGAACACCAAAACTGGGAGATGAGCCAGCTCAACTCCATCGAATAGTTGATACAGTCGAAGCTCGCCTTTGACGAGCACAGGAAGAAATAGGGCAAGCCACCCAAGCTTTAGCACAATTACAAGGAGTCCTTCTAGAGAAACACAGTACTGTAGAATGAGAAAATATTTCTCTCAAAGCAAAGTGGGATGAAGAAAAAGAACAACTGCAGCAAAGCAAGGAACAGTTTCTCGCAGAGAAACTCAAAGTAAAGGAAATGGTCAACAAAGCACTTCGCTCTGTAACAGTTGTATAAGTAAAGACTGAAGAGAGAGTTCCACAGCAGGTGGTGCAACTTGAAGAAGTGATCCAACAGCTACAACAATGTATCACATATTTGGAACTACGCACTGTGCCCGAGACCCCGCAAGATGTAAGAGACCTAAGGGAAGCAACTACCCACAACACAGTTGACAAACTAGAAGCTCTTGCTCTGGAATGCAAGTAGTTGAGTAACCGCAGTGCCCAAACATATGATAACCTCACCGAGAATCCATAATTATAGGAACTGGAGTCATAGCTCAAGGAAGTGAAGAAACACGCAGACACACTATAGGCGCAAGTGAAGGCCCTGTCGTCTGTAAAAATAATGAAGCGGTCTCAAGAGCACTGCACTGCCCAGCAGCAGATCCATACGATTCAAAGAAAATTTATGGAAGTCACTCAATGGCTCCAACCAGTACAAGATATGGCATGCCAATTGTTCACAGAGGTTGAGATCCAAGGAGCAAAGCTAGAACAAGTTGTCACTGCAGAAGAACAGTGCCTAGAAGGGCCAGTAAATGACACAGAATCCAGGAGTTCACCGAGAAAGAGGTCGTAGCACAACAACAGGTTGAAGTAGCTCAAGCCAAGATTGAGGCATTCAAGGAAGAACAAGTCAGACCAGAGTGACTCGACATGAGTCACAGGTGAGTGTTGGGGGCCTGTTGGCCCTTGACCAAATTTTGTAAGATTCTTGATCATGTTGACCTATTTTGGACTTCGACAGCCTGTCGAAGGAGGAGCGCAAGATGAAGCAGAGATCACGGGATCTTGGCCCCTTTTTGGGTCCTTTTTGGGTTTTTGTGATTATGTAACAGGATTGGGATGTCGTTCCATGGGTTTACCCATGCTTAGGCCTATTTTTTAATATATAAATAGATGTCTAGGCAAGGTAAGGAGGGGTCATCTATGTGATGTTAGGCCGCTAGTCAGATGTAAATGTATGCTAAGTGCAAGTAGAGTCTGTAAGAGATTTTTGCATGACTGTAAGATACTTGCAAAGCTAAGTGCAAGTGGTTGTAACAGACGGTGGAAGGCTTTGTGCTGTAACACAAGGAAGAAGGATCTAGCGAGCTGCACAGATATTATGTCCTATGCAGAGAAGGGTTCTGAGGCTCTGTGCATGTAATATATTGAAGAAGCTAATAAAGAAGAAGATTTGGTGGACGTAGCCCTAGGGTGGGGGTGAACCACGTAAATATTGTGTTACTCTGCTCTGTGTGATGTTCTGATGCATTTATATGTTATTTGCTAAGTTCTTTGAGATGATTAGATAAATATGCTTATGATTAATGCTACTGATATGTGAGAATGTTAGATCTGATCTATATGAATATGCTTAGTGCTTGATCTGCTAAGATATGATCTATTTACCTATGCTAAGTTCTTAACTACATTAGATTAGTGTGAATGCTATGAAGCTCTGTTTTATCAGTGAAGTGGATATTCATCACATATTGAGGAACTGACAGTTGTAAGTGATTTATCAAGTATTACAATCACATATCTGTGTCCCAGCTAAGGTTGCAAACACCTCAGTCTTGCAACCACCCCTTCCTCTACCTCGGGTGAGACTTCATCTGCTTCGCAGGTGTTTCCAAAAGGGTCGGTAGTTAGGGTTTTATTGGTGCATTGTTGTAGCGTTGAACCCTGGGTCTGTCCCTGTGCCAACAGTACCCGACACTACTCGGTCTAGATTGGGCGTTTGAAAACCAGACCATAATTAAATTGAAGACCAAGAAAATGACATTTGAATCCGGAGATTACAGGGTCATAGCACCACTAGATCCATCAGAAGGGGAGAGGTTCATAGAACCCACTTGCCTAGACTTAGAGGAAATTATCCAGTTGTACAGAACAACTGCATGTGAGGAGGATTATGTAAAACCAACCGCAGACGGGGTACTCAGTTGGAGCAATATTACTTCATGTGCAACAGATTCAGACACTGGATTAGAGAACTGGTAGCAGAGACTACATGAAGTATCCATAAGAAGATGTGCAAGAATAGACCCCATAGTATGGTGGATAGGCACAAAAATCAAAGAACCACCCAGTTTCCACGGACTAAATGATTTGGAAACATTCTTGACACAATATGAAGACAAAGTACTAGAGAACTAGAAGCTACTAGTACTGGATTTATCACTCAAGGCCACACCCGCGAGATGGTGGGGCGCACACAAGGAGACTATCACAAACTGGTACCAATGTAAGAGGTTATTGCACATAAGGTTCGACGCAAAACAAAAAAACAACAAACAACGGAGATTTGAAGGACTAGGGACACCAATGAAGCACTTGGAGGAATGTGAAACACTGTGGAAAATGACCCCACCAGAGGAATGGCCTCACCACTTCATTCACACATTAGAAGGCATACCAGTGAACTGGTATATAGATCAGGAACTGCGTAAAGGAACTACAACATGGGTGACATTGCAATATAACTTTACCATCACTTTCTCGTTTTAGCATGAGAACTCCAACATAGATGTAGCCCTAAAATGGATCAAAAGAGTCATATTCATTGAAGAACCATAAATAGAACTTATTACCAAAGAGCAGCAGTGAAATAAGCAGACAATCAACGAACTATTGTCATGTTACCAGGTATAGGAGGAAATACCAGATGAAGATGAGTCACGTGACATTCAGATTGAAGAAGTAGAAGGAGAAAGAGATGTGAAGGGAGCACCGATAGAATCTAAATTTATTTCCACACCAATCAAGGTAAAGAAATTTAACATCGGAACAGTTGAACATCCCAAAATGGCCAGCATTGGAGACTACTGGGATGAGCCAACAATAGAAAGCATTACAGAGTTGTTGCGTGAGTACAGCAACTCATTTCCTACAACATTTACAAAGATGAAGGGTATAGCAGGAGAACTGGGAGAGATGAAGATACCTCTCAGACCCAAAGTGAGACCGATTAGACAACGACCATATAGACTGAATCCCATATATAAACAGAAATTTAAAGAGGAGATCGACTGGATGCTTGAAGTCGACATAATCGAACCAGACGAGAAATCAGAATGGATAAGCCCGATGGTCGTACAGGACAAGAAACAAGGCAGAGGGATTAGGATATGCGTCGACTTGAGGAAATTGAACGATGCATGCCTACATGACCCATTCCCTACACCATTCATGAATGAAGTGTTAGAGAATGTCAGGAGACACGAAGCTTACTCATTCACTGATGGATTCTTAGGCTACCATTAGATTAAGATAGCACAGGAGGACAGATTCAAGACCACATTCACGACGAAATGGGGATCTTACCAATATATAGTCATTCCATTTGGACTAAAGAATGCATCAGCAATATTCTCCAGAGTGGTTATCGCATTTAAAGAATTCATCCATCAGTTTATTGAAGTATACTTGGACGACTGGACAGTATATATTCTATTGAAAAACCATGTGGAAGTTTTACGCTTGATGCTAGAACGATGCAATCAATGTCAGATATCACTAAACATAAATAAATGTATATTTGGAACACCGTTTGGGATACTATTGGGCCATTTAGTATGCAAACAATGGTTATTGGTCGATCCAGCAAAGATCACAGTCATCATTAATTTACGAGCGCCAAAAATAGTCCTTTAGCTACGAGTGATGTTAGGACACACAGTATACTATCGAAAATTCATCAAAGGATATGTGCAGATCACAACACCAATGGAAAAACTGCTAAGGGAGGATACAAAGTACCAATGGAACGACGAGTGTCGAAACGGTCTGGATACCCTGAAGGAGAAGATGGTCACTGCACCAATATTAGTATTTCCAGACTGGGGAAATAAATTCCATGTGCAAGTAGATGCATCAGCGATATCACTTGGAGATATCTTGGCGTAGCCAGGAGCAGGAAACTTGGATCACCCGATAGCATTCGCAAGCAGAAAATTATCCGATTCAGAATAGAACTATAACACAACGGAAAGAGAAGGCCTAGCTATGGTTTACACACTTCAGAAGTTCATACACTACCTATTGGGGAATCATTTTAAGATGTTTATAGATCACTCAGCCCTAAAACACCTAGTCAACAAGCTAATGTTGGGGGGGAGAATCTATAGATGGTCACTATTATTTCAGGAATTTGACTTTGAAGTAATCGTTAAACCAGGAAAACTAAATGCAGGACCTGACCATCTATCATGGGTCACAAATGGAGAAGAACCCACGAACTTAGAAGACAACTTTTCGGATGCACAGTTATTTTTCGTACATATTGTTGATGAATACTTCATAGAGATCATCCAGTACTTGAGCACAGGTACCACATCGCAAAATTATACCACCACACAGAATAAGAACCTGGAAGTTCATGCAACTGACTATCAATTGGTCACAGGACATCTATATAAAATGGGCGCAAATAACATTTTACGAAGGTACGTGTTGGAGCATGAACGACCAAGAATTTTAGCAGAATTCCACAAGGGATTGGCAGGAGGAAACTATGCAGGAAAATCTACCACACAGAAGGTACTCCGCATAGGATTATGGTGGCCAACCATTCATAGAGACTTGAAAGAGTACTATCAGAGATGTGATGTCTATCAAAGGGTAGGCAAACCGAACAGAAGGGACAAGATGTCGCTACGACCATAACTGACATTACAGGCATTTGATAAATGGGCAATAGACTTTGTGGGACTGATTAACCCACTAGCCAAGAGAACAGGGGCAAGATACATCATCACCGCGATGGAATACCTAACAAGATGGGTGGAAGATGCACCAATAAAAGACTACAGCGCAGAGACTGTTGCACACTTCTTATTCGAACAAGCAATTACTAAGTTTGGGTGCCCAAGAGTTTTGATGAGCGACCAAGGCATGCATTTCATAAATAGCACCATCTGCACGATGCTCGATGAATTTTAATTTCACCACCAGAGAAGCACACTGTATCATCCACAGGAGAATGCCATAGTAGAGGCCTTTAACAAAATTCTAGAGAACGCACTGGCAAAGATCTGTAACGTTAACAAAGACGACTAGGACCTCAAAGTACCAGCAATATTATGGGCGTATAGGATGACATGAAAAAAGTTGATAGGGCACACACCATTTGAACTCGTCTATGGCCAAGAAGTGATAGTGCCATTAGAATTTTTAGTACCCATCTTACGAGTAGCCACTATCACACAAATGATAGAACGCGACACAATACAGGAAAGACTGAATCAGTTGTTAGCAATATAGGAAGACCGAATCATGGTAGGATTCCATCAACAAGTGTAGAAGGCTAGAGACAAAGCATGGCACGATTGACACTTTAAGAAGAAGACTTTCACGGAAGGAGATCTAGTATTGCTCTATGACAACAAGTCGTTTCAGCACCCAGGAAAGCTGAGAATGCATTGGTTAGGACCATACGAGGTCAAATATGTAACAGACGGTGGAGCTATATACAGTTAAGAGATTTAGAAGGTGCATACCTCAGAGGAATGATCAATGGGAGCCGACTGAAGCTGTACAAGGACAATCTACTACCCACCGTGCAATAAAAAATAAAAATAAATAAAAAAACCATGAAAAATCCATAGGACGCTCGAAACACGAATGCAGTAAAGGAAAGAGAAATGGTTACATTCCTAATACAAACGAGTGGGAAATGAAAAGTCGGAAAAAGCAGGATGATAGGACAACACTAAGAGGAATTAAGGCACGACAAGGATTGATGGAACGTCACATTAAACACGCCAACTGGAAATGGCAAGAGAGGCGTAATGTCAAGGTTGAAACTGTCGTAGATGCATTGAACCCACATTTATGGTGCATTAATCGCATAATGGAGGAAGCGTCCGCGATAAGCTTCACGACAAGCCCATACAACACACGAACATAGAAACAACTTGTCTATTCGCGAAAGGAGAACAGAGAGAGAGAAACAACATCTTGAACAAACAGAGTGAGACCATAGATCTCACCATGGTCTTCTAAAGTCAGTAGACATTCCACACTCACCACTATGGCACCACTAAATTCTGTCGAACCAGGTCAGACTGCCAGACCGACGAGAGTTCAAACTAGGTCACGAGGAGATCGTCGATATCGATGAGATCCCATCCCCAGAGATACCATCGACAGACTCTACACCGATACTGGAGGAGATTTAATAGCCACAAGCAGAGGCCATGGAAGAGGACACGCAAGCAGAAGTGAAGGAACCTCAGAATGAGGAAGCAGAACCCCAATAGGAAGTACAACAAGAAAACACTGAACCAGCCACGAAAGGTAACAATGAAACACACAATCAAGGATCAGAAGGGAAACTAGACGAGGTGCAGGTACCCAGCCTAGGTCAACCAATAGAAGAAACCACAGGAATCACCTCGGCTTGTCTAGAATGGCTTACAGGGAAGCAACCAGGAATTGTTGGAACTTTGTACCAACCACCACAGCAGGAAGAGAATGTTTTGATACCGAGCTCACCTCGCAAGAAATCAGCAACAGAAATCGTGCTACCACGCATACCAGAGGGAGTACAGGTAGAGCCGCAACTACTGGGTCACGTTGGAAAGCTCAGATATTTTGTCCATGACATCTCAGACAACACCAAGTACCCAGAACTTGCACCAAGGGTTTCTATACAAAACATAGTGATCAACCAACTTGGGGAAATGATCAGCCAGCCACACCAGTAAGCAGTTGGAATGGACCGAACAGGCATTTTAGGATATTTGAAACTCTCACACTTTGGCAGAGGCTAGTATGTGACAACATGCATTAAGCAGCTATTAGCATTTATGCATGGAGGGGATATCTGGATGGACATACCTATCCCCATAACAGTTGATCTTATTGTGCAAATAACAGGACTACCCAGCCGGGGTATGGATCCTGCATTGATTCTGGACGATAAATCCAAGGAAAAATCATTAGCAGAGGAAATGAAGAAGAAATACAGCACCTCTAGGGGGACAAGAGGCATTATAATCAAACGGATCAACAATGCAACAACACAATTGGGTGCAAAGATCTTAGCCTGTAAGTTACTAAGAAAATGTCGCAAAGACGAAGTACCGGCAGGAGTCATCATAGTTGTAGCTCAATGCGCAGAAGGCACATTTGTGAGTTGGGCACCTTATCTGCTAAACTTGTTCCAAGTGGAATACAAGGACGTGCGGGAACTCGGTACAGAGTTTCATTACTCATGGCTACTCACCCTCATAGCCTTCATGGGATAGCAGGAACCAGAGTATGTAGTTTTTGTTACTAGCACACAGCCAGCGGGAGCGAGATATCGAGTTCTGAGATTGGGGCCATAGGATAGACAAAAGAGGGAAAATGGAATCATCTTTGAAGCATAACTACGGGACATGCACGAAGCTATTAGTCGGTCATGGAGAATAACACCAGAAGTTGTCGCACGATATGGGAATATCGCTAACTTCTGGGCTACACGTCAAGCCATGTGGATACAACCCAGACAGGATCCAGATAATCAGTGGCTACTGATGCGCTACTGCATCAAAGAAGGTGATATAGACATGGTCATCAGTGAATGGCCTAATGCATGTAGGATCCCATCCATTCCCCAATAAGTAATGGAAGGACCCACATAAGGAGCAACAGTGTAGGCGGAAACACAGCCTCCACAAATCCCAATGCCTAAGAAACCAAGGACAGACCAAAAAAAACCAACTCATGTAGACGAAGGGTCAAAGCAGACATGAACCCAGAAGGGGAAGAAAGAGACCATTGAACAACCGAAACAAGCTAAGGGAGCACAAGAGACTTCCCCAAACCCCATCACATAGGAGCAAGGGGGAATTAAGAGACCAATTGTAGGCATGCGCAAGAAATAAAGGGCACAACAAACATCACTGAACTATATGATCACGGAGAACGACAGAGAAATGATCGCTGGAATGGTCCAAGATTGCCTCGCAGAAGACTTTGACCATGCAACACATCATCGGGATAATTTGCAAAAAGAGGTGGCGCAAATAGGACAACTCCTCAAGACACTCGGAGAGGCCCAAAGATCAAGTAGCAGCAGAGGCATAGATTCATCAACAACACAAACCAATGAAGGAGTGGAGGTCAAAGAAAGAGACCCATCCCTCCCAATGCCACACGCACACGCGACGATCCACATAAAACCGAGCATGCTACAAATGGATGAAATAGTGGGACAGAAACCACTGAAGGATTTGGACCACATCCAATTGGTCCTGACACAGATTCCATCAAGGGAATTACACAAATTGCAGGTTAGCATCGACCACGAGATGCAGTATTGGGCACATAAAAACTTAGTCGAGCTACAGAAAAAGACAAAGTAGCAGGAAGCACTGGCAAGAGAGTATGAGCAGGCCAAATCTGAAACTCGGGAGGAGACGAAATGCAGGAATGAATTGGAATGTAGAGTGGGAGAAATTTTTGGGAAACTTCCAAACAATGCATAAGAAAATGAACTCCCAACCAGAGAAAAGATCCACCAGATTGTGCAGGCAATTTCTCGATACCAGAAGGAGATCGGGGATATCTGAGAACAACTAACACCAACAACTGCACTAGCAGTAAAGGAGTAGAGGATGTAGGAAGCAACAACGCAAATACAGGAGATGGAAGCACGTTAGCACGGAAGCTGACTTGCTCGACAAAGCAATGCAACTTGGGACAAGATTGGAGGAGGACCCACAAGTTCAACGTTGGGACAAGGAAGAGGAGAGGATCAATGCAGCGATCCAAGAACTCAAACATGGAAAAAATACCATACCAATCCCAGAACATGTCAATGGGACACAAGAGTTGAATAAGATGTAGACAAAACTTATCACTGCGCAGACACAGAAACAAGAACGGCAGTCTCAAATAGAACCATTACTGGAACGGGTAGCAGAAGTACTCACACAGGAAGAAGCAGATAGAACACAGATGGCACAGACTCAAGCAGAATGCGTAGGACTACTGAGTGATGAAGTGGTCGTTCAGGTAGTGGAGACAATTAAGGAGAAGACCGCACAGGCACTGACAAAAGCAACAGAGCTAAAGGAAAAATTCCAGATGATCACTGAAGAGATCGAGGAAGCTCAGAAATATTAGGTGACTGGGGACGAGTCACATGTCAGTGTTGGGGGCCTGTTGGCAGCAGGCCAAAGTGGGGAAGAAATTGTGCACAAAGGAGAATGACAACTGGAAGAGAAATCTTGGGAAAGAAAGCGTGCAGGAGGAAAGCGACAACTTGCAAGAAGAACAACACGTGCACATGCAAGAAGGAGGCGGCAGCTGGAAGGAAGAAACACATGCATGCAAAGAAGGAATACCTAAAGATAGTAGTTGTTAGGGTTTTTGTAAGGGTTTTTGTGAAAATGGTTGAAGAGACCGCTAAATATAAATATAGATACGCGTGTATCATAGAGGA
>ML792593.1:283299-294530 GCA_009831015.1 Picea engelmannii
GTAGGGAAAGGAAAGGCAAGGCTAGGCTAGGAAATAAAGGAAAGGTAAGATAAGGAAAGGCAAGTTAATGAAAGGAAAGCCAATCCAAGCCAAGATGGGGTAGGGAAAGGAAAGTATAGGCTAGGAAAGAAAGTCAAGGAAAGTAAAGGGAAGGCTAGACATAGTTCCCTAACAACAAAAAAGAACCATAAAATACAAGAATACCATAACAACCATAAAATGAAGCCAAAATTTCAACCATTCATGAATATGAAATATTTTTTCAATTATTCCTTTTACATACCTATGGTCATTCAAGTATACCATCAGGATCACTTCTAATATTGATTGTCTCCATTAACTTTTCATGCTCAGAGTAAGGAAATAAGTATCCTACCTTTGATGAGGTCTTACTTAGCATTGTTTGTAAAAACAACCAAGTTCATAAAGTGGTATACATATTCACTTGGTATATAATATTTAAATACATAACCACCTTTCTTTTGTGTTCTTTCATCCTGTGTTAGATATTCTCCTTTAAAAACCATCGACCCAATCGAAAATTCAATTCCTTCAAAGTTTGTTACTGATCACATGAGGGTATAATTTCCCTCTAAGAAATGTGTCAGCCAATAGTCAATGCCCCATTCATTACCTCTTGGGGAAACCACTATGTATATGTTCCCTACAAAAAATGTAGTGCCAACACGTGAGTCCACTAAATGAGAAAAGCATAAAACATTGATGTTAGTTATTCAAAATTTAATAGAAGGTTTCACCGAACCTGACAGTCTACTATGAGATCATAATCTACATAAATATTTGATTCATCCTCCTCCAACAAGGATAATTACATAGTTATATGTTGACTAATGGGTATTGATACATGATCCCATCTATCAACCCAGTCTATGGATTCACAATCATCGCATTCATTACTACTACATAGAACATAAAATAAAGAGATTTTTCTCATCCATATTTCAACTATTGTATTGTCTAATTTTCGAAATTAATGGAATCCAAAAGTGCCCTGGATTGTTTTGCATTCATACCACTATAATCGATCTACATTGACCACCTCCCAAAAATATCTATGTACATGTCCTTTCTTGGGTAATTGGTCTTCACGGGTTCTTGTTCCTTCTCCCATTACTAAAGAACACCATTCAACAATGRATTTTTCATATTGATTGATGGAAGTAGTTGTGAACTTCATTTATTTCCAGCATAACAATTTTGATGCATGTGTCAGATCCATAATTATCCCCTTTCCCATGCCTAAACTAAAAATAGTTCCAAATATATGGTACCTTGAGTTGTTTTTGCAACATACACAACCATTGAAATACACAGGCATATTTTAATTGGCTTGCGCAACCATCTAACCAAATCTAGTGTTGATACATTTGTGTGTTCTTCTCCTTAAGGTGATTGTAAAACAACAGAAATCAATGTTGTGCATAGGCTAATTCATGGTATCAGTCATCACTTATGTAGAAGTTATACTCCTTCAATATAACTTTGTTTTCTTCGTTACTATTTGACCCATGCCTATATGTGATATGGACCATTATGATGACCTCCTCTGAGTGATAATATTGGCTTTGAATATCATTTTGTGGTTGAAGAGTGTAGTTATCAACAAAGTCAACAACTGATAAGACAATACCAACAAGAAATGTATATTTTCATATTCTAAAATTATCATTGTTTCATCGAGCGACATGGACATGTTAAACATATTGTCATGTATTTTCAACGAAGTCCTTAATGAAGTCACATACTCATACCTGGGAAGTCACCAATTGTATCCATTTTATTTCCTTCCCATTGTCAATATCATATGAGACATATTTAAAGATTTGCAAGGAAACATCCTTCCTTCCTACTTCATACTCATGTCTTACATGGATGCACTTTCCCAATAATTTCATTCCACCGCACCTAGGGAATGACCCATATAGACAATTTTTTTGATAAAATGTACAACCCTCTGGCCTTGTACACAAGATATTGTGAATAAAGTCTCTAGATGATGATGATGACAATATAATTGAGAATTCCTACACAATGATGTTATGCAATACATGGAAAATATATATTTTGTGTGTGTGTGTGTGTGTCATAATAATAACCATACTCAATGTGATATCTACAACAATATGTGTTAGGAATTGTGTTTATTCGAACATACCAAGGATCGCATTTATGAAAAGATCTTTCGCCCAAGTTAAGTGCACTACGTAATGTCCTGAATCTCTCATACAATTTTGTCTGTATAATGTTAATAAAGTGTTTAATATGGGGTTCATGGTCCCCATAGCCCCTTCCCAATTTTAGTACATATTTTTGGTTGGAAGAAGGAATAGTGTTTGCATGCTAGAAAGATTGTACTAGTCCCTTAACTGCTCCTATTAACATCTTGTAAGAATGAGGTAGCCTACCAGTGAAGGCCCAAAAATATGTTTGGCCACTTGTGTCAAGGCTATCTCATCTATTAGAATATTGAATTTCATGAGATGAGAGGTTTGTTGGAGAAAACGATGTTTTCTCCCAATCTTGCTAACAATTGATTGTGACAAGACATGTCGGTATGCATTACGATATTTAGAAAGAGATTTCTTACCAATTTTTTAAGAAACATCCAAAATGTTTCTAAAAATATGATGACTTGTTTATAAACATTTGATTGTTTTAATGCCTAAAATTTTTCTAACAACAGTCAAACTTCTATATTTTAACAAAGCCAAAAATAATTTACATTTAGTGGCATCATATTTTGGTTCAAAATATTCTTTAATTATTTTATAAGAATGATAAAAACTAGTTTTGTTAGGTATCTTACCTTCAATTTATGTTATACCACTTTCATCCACCTGAATTCATTTAGGTTTTCTTCGCGATACACTACTCAATCTAGGTAGGGACGACTAACCCTTATTCTAGCACTCTTAACCTCGATATTGTGAAGTTAACAATGTTCCATTTCTTTCCCCTTCAATCATTGTTAGATCAATTCTGGGAGGAGAGTGGACATTGCCATGAATATTTTCTAGAACGTTTGACTGTCCAACAAGAGGTTGCACCACAAGAAATTCTTCACTAGAATGTTGTGCACCAGTTTCTTGTCTAATTCCATCCATTGTATTATCAACTCCAAGCAAATCCTCCATCATTTGGTCATCCACAAAAACTTGTCTTGATGAGATACTGATTGGAGGTACAATAGAATTTTAAAATGTATGTCTCTACTGAACTCCTACTATTTTCTTGTGGTGATGGAGGAGAAAAAACAATAACATATATTCCACTAGAAATTGGATTTCCCTCTTTTGAAAGCCTACATTTTGACATACGTAACCTTTCCTTTTCTCTTTATTCATTTAACTTTTAAATGGGTATTTCTTTCCTTGAGGAGTTTCTACCTCGATTCAATAGGTTCCCCATGTTTAAAGAAAAAAAATGGCTTCCAAGCACACCACAACAAATTTGTCTTGGTACTACACAAGAAGACACAACTAACATTTACAATTCCAATTACACAAATTTGTCTTGGTATTACACAAGAAGACACAACTAACAATTGCAATTCCAATTGAAACAAATTGTCTTAGTATTACACAAGAAGACAAAAATAACAATTATAGTTCCAATTGGAAAAAATTGTCTTGGTATTGTGCAAGAAGACACAACTAACAATTCCAATTCCAATTGGAGAAATTTCTCATGGTATTACACAAGAAGACACAACTAACAATTCCAATTGGAAAAATTTATCTTGGTATTACACAAAAAGACACAACCAACAATTCCAATTCCAATTGGACATATTTGTCTTGGTATTACACAAGAAGACACAACTAATATCTCCAATTCTTCCCACAATTGTCTTCCAATAGAAAAAAAATTGTCTATGAATTAAACAACGAGACAAAAGGAACAAAAACATGTTTGTTCTTGCTATTTTTGCATGTACTTGTCATGCTTGTTTTATTTTTTGAGATATATGAGGTTGAGGAGTGTGCTTCACACATAAAAATTCCTAGCATGAACAAAAATGCATTCTTGTTGGGCAAGGATGAACGCCAAACACACTCAACATCAAAGATTTCAAGTCACAAGAGCGCACACACACTCTTAATGCAATGTATATATCATTTATGTATACCAAACAACTTTATGAATAAATATGTATAGGGGTTTGGGGAAATCTAGGACATAAGGGATTAGGATTGAAAGTGTTTTGAAGCATAGAGAAATGGTTAGATCACCGAAATGTGGGTGCAAGGATTGTGGGTCCTTCAACAAGCGTTATAGGCATAGTACATTTAGGGTTGGGGTGTGGAGGGGGTTAAGGGTCAAGTATAGGTTATGCCTAGGATTAGATGGAGCTAGAAGGATATTGGTCATGGTATAGGTCTAGGTCTTGTCATGTTCATGGTCATAATATAGATATAGGTCATGATCTAGCTCTAGCTCTAGATCTATGTCATGGTCTAGGTCATGGTCTAGGTGTAGCTGTAGGTCTATGCCATGGTCATCGTATAGGTCTAGTTCATGTTCTAGGTCATAGTCTATGGTCTAGGTATAGGTTTTTCCATGCATTTTCATGTCTAGGTCTTGCTATGTCTACGCCTAGGTATGGTAATGGTCTAGGTTTTGACATGTCTAGGTCAAGGATATTTCTTGCCTTGCAATGTAAAAAACATGCTATAGTGTGTTAGATTTTGAGAGGGAGAGAGAGGAATACATAGAGGGGGGTAAGAGAGAGTGTATGAGATTGTGAGAGATAGAGAGAGGAAGATAGAGAGGAGGGGTGGAGAGAGAGGAAGACAAAGAGTGTGGGACAGGGAGAGAGAAAGACAAAGAGTGTGTGAGTGTTGGAGAGGGTTGGTAGAGAGAGAGAGAAAGGTAAATAGATAAAGGGGAGTAGAGTGGGAGATGGAGAGGGAGGGGTATACAAAGTGAGGGGGAGAAAGGGGTAGATTTAGGAGAGAGAGAGAGAGAGAGAGAGAAGGGGGGGGGAGAGTGGAACACAAAGAGAGAGTGTGAGAGTATGTGACACAAAGACAAAGAGAGTTTGTGAGAGTGTGAGAGGGGGAGATATGAAGACATCGAGACTGTGTGAGAGTGAGGGAGATGGAGACAAAGAGGGGGGGTAAAGGTAGAGAGTGAGATGTGTTAGCACCATGATTTTCATAGCTAAGGTTATAGGTTTGTCAACAATTTGAAAAGCCATGCATGTTAGCACCCATATTGTTTTTACGACTGGAAACATCTAACATCTCCAAGGGTCATTTTCAAAAGCAAGCTTATCATTTATTTGTTCCATTTCCATTTGAAACTGCGAACTGCAACATTCACTGCACACTACAAAATTCGTTGCGCACCACGTAGAGAATGCTGTCGTGCAAAGAATGTTGTCGCACATAGGATGTTGTCATGCAGTGGATTATGTCGCGCAGAGGATGTCGTCGCGCAAAGGATGTTGTCACGCAGTGGATTTCGTCACGCATAGGATTTCATCGTGTAGTGGATTATGTCGCGTAGTGTATTTCATTGTGCATATGATGTTTTCACACAATGGATTCTTTCGTGCATAGGATGTTGTCGCAGAATGGATTTTTCCAACACAGGCTACAAGTTGCACTGCACAAAATATTGGTTTAGTGGTCAACGTCAATATAGATTTATGACCAACTGGAGAGGAATTTTGAAAATCCCCGAGAGGCTTTTGTCGAGGACAAACAAAATAATAAAAACCTCTCACGGATTTTAAAAATGTGTCACGGATTTGGATATTCAAAGGAATCTTTGAGCCTTATTTTTCCGTTTTCGTGATTTCCTGTCCAAGACATGTTTTTACGACGCGTATTATGGCCATATGGAGATGAATTTCAAGAAAATCAGAGAGGTTTTTCTTTATAACAATATTAATTACAAAAGCCTCTCTCAATTTCTAAAAATAGTTTTTTATCAGTGAGATATGATGTCATATTTAACACCTATTTTACTAGTTTGTTGCGCATTCTGTTGTGTTTTTGTTGTAGGTTATTGTTGCATAGCAGACTTGTTGTGCAGGGATGACAAAGTGTCTAGCAGTGAAAATGATGGCTCATCACAACCATATGGTCAAATTTGGATCATGATAAATGACTGTAAAGAATATTTCGGTTACGATTATGATTTGGCAACGTCGGGTTTCCTATTTTTAGTGAATCAGTTGAAGTTATTGTTTTCTTTCAAAGAAAATGGATCCATGATTCCAGGAGAGAGTAGCTTGACCCTAACAACCAAGGGTGACATTAGATTTCTATATAAGGGGATAATTTTTATGTAAACAGGGTTGGTTGGCAATTTTGAGAAACAAATGTTATTGTATGAAGTCTGAGTCTTGACCGAAATTTAATGAAGAGGTCTTGTGATTTGATGAAAAGATTCTAGTTGTGATAGTTGGATGTATTGTGTCTCTTTCTCTACGTATGTGCTTCTTGTTATCTTTTATTTCATATATCATATTGTTTATTTCAAAACGAATTTTTGAACCTGTGGATTCGCTATACTACGCCCCTTGTTCGCGCCACTTAGACAAAACGTTTTCCTCTCAAGATAACTCTGAACTCGTCCACAGCGGTGCTCTTGAGTTATTGCTTGTGTTTTTTCTCCCACCA
Organism: Picea engelmannii; assembly: GCA_009831015.1. NCBI lineage: Eukaryota > Viridiplantae > Streptophyta > Pinopsida > Pinales > Pinaceae > Picea > Picea engelmannii. Next base: position 289,953 of record ML792593.1, read on the forward strand.
CACTTTATGGTTTACACTGAATGTTTTTGATCACCTAGCCTTTCCCTCTCGAATCCAGTCACTGAGTCATTTGTTTCGTCTCTTCCTCAGACTGACCCCATAGCCCGAGTTTTTATTTTCTGTGCCAATATAACCAGAAACATTTTATTATCGGTGTTAAATCTAGCCACTGTTCACAAAGACATATCCTACGCAGAGACCGCGCCATTTCTGAGAGATCCCTCTCCATATCCAAAGGGCTAGCTTCGAGTCTCAAAGTTGGTTGAAAAAGTTACCTTCGTCATCTGTTCATCATCCAAATAGATTTACGGAGTGCTAACATTTTGGCGTCGTTTCCGAGGAAGAATTTGAAAATTTTCCCTGGGAAGAATGACATTGTTTTAGTTCTAAGGTTTGAGAGCAGCAGACACTTAGGCACATATTTGCTATATTTCTTTTCTGGCGACTCCACACATCAGAAAATCAATTGAAGTTGATTCTAATGGCAGAAGAATCCAGAGCTAAAGTTTTCATGGAGACTCCAATCAAGCTTCAAATGTGATTCAAAGACTCCATTGGAGAATGAGACCAGTTGACAGAGATATGGAAGAGCAGTATGGAAAAATAAGGTACTCAAGCTTAAGTTTAGTTCAAGAATTAATTTTCTGTTTTATCAATATCTTCTTGTCCTTTCCTGAGTTCTTCAAAAGAATATTTCTTCACTTACTGTGTTCAAATGAATCCCAAATATCTACCCTTGTATATCCTTCATTGAAAATTGTAGGTATACCTCCTTTTTGTATAGCTGATATTCACCAAGCTCCTTCCTCTGAACCATATGATGATCATGATCATTCTTGTGAGATTAATGAAACCAAATCTAAGCTTGTACCTTATGTTCTTAATCCTGTACCCTCCAAGATTCAAGAAAGATACAGTCCTCTTAAATTGCCTTCCATCCTTCATGACTTTCCTCTGAAAAATTATAAGTACCTTCCTAGGTTCGATGGAGAGCTCGATGGGAATTCAATTGAAAAACATATTCAAATCTTTGAGCATTTTATAGACCTTCTATGAGGTCCTTTTCTCAGTCCTTACAAGGAGATTCCAAAGCATGGTTCAGACATTTGCATCCTCAGTCAATTAGCTTGTGGGATGAATTGAGGGAATCTTTCTGTAGATTTTGGGGTGAGAGAGATTCATGGAATCTACTCCTTTCAGAGTTTTATTCCATGAGAAGAATGAAAGATGAAACCATCTCAAATTTTAGTAGGAGGTTTTCTAGTCTTTATTATAAACTTCCTAAAGAAGTCCAACCTCCTGAAACTGCTGCCATGCTCCATTATGTAACAACCTTTCAATCAAACTTATCTTTTCTTCTGATGGAGAGGAAGCCTATGTCTTTGCAGCATATTTTCAACAATGCTCAGGAAGTTGCAGACAACATTCAAGCATGTAAGGAGCTGCAAAATCATATTTTCGATGACAAAATTGAAAGCTGAGGAACTAGAGACTCTGCATAATATGCAGGAGGCTGATTGTGTCATAAGTTTTCTTGAAGGATGTCATGAGGATGTGTTTTCAAAGAATGATGATCAGTTTGAATAACAAGCTACTCTCCCAAATTGCTTTGATATTGATTTAAATTTAGATCCATGCCACCATGAGCTATAAACCGACTATTTTATGTATACATTTGTGGATGGCCATGAATGTGAATTTGCAGATCAGCTTGCAGAAGAACAAGTCGTTGCCTCAATTTTCATGTTTGATGACATTACAGAGGTTTTTGGTGAACCTAGGTATGATGGGTACAATGATTCTTATGAGGCTGACTCTTCAAAATAAGCAGTTGCACTTTCTGAATCTAAAAATGATTGTTTTCAGCAACCCAAAGAAATTGGCAAATGTGCATATGACAAAAATGAAGAAAATGAAGAAAGTTTTGAATTAGAGGAAAGAACTTTGCCATTGTGTTTTGCATCTTTCAAATTGTTGAAGAAAAAGATTTATAATGTTTCCAATCAGAAATCCTCCAGGCATGATGTTGAATGTGAAGAAAGCCATGGACTTTCCAATGAAAGTTATCTTCCATTATGTTTTTCTTCTTTTGAATTGTTAAAAGAAAATCATGAGATAAAGGAGGAAGCAATTAAGTATGATTGCATTAACAATGATGTTTTTCTACATGAGCAAAGTGTTATCAGTGCAGAGGAACAAAAACATTCTCATACCTTTAATGACCCTATAGTTGATTACATGGAAGGGTGTTTTAGTTCAGATTTGCAGCCTGTGATAAATTATCAGCTTCGAAATAAATATGATGGTCAATCAACGTCAGTGTTAGACATGGATTGCTTACCACTAGGGATTTCATTTCAGCCAGCACTGTCTTTTGATTCAAAAGATTGTTATTTCCAGCAGTCTCAACATATTTTTCAGCCTTTTTGTAGCAATCAACAACTTGAATTACATGAAAACAAGGATGCAGTGGAAGGGGTGAAACATGATTGTTGTTTTATGTATGTTCTGGAGGATCCATTTGCAATTTTGTTGGAGGTGGAAAATAGTCCCAATGTTTTTTATTTTTTGAGATTTGAATTTATAGATAAAGTTTTGAATGGATTATCAGTATACCAGCTTTGGAGCAAGCATGTGCAAAGAAAGAAAAAAGTGGATAAAGTGCTTGCATGGTTGCATTGGCATTTTGATTTCACTTGATTGGAATCCTTTTCAATAGTTAGCGTAGGTAGGATTCTGAATAAGCTCGGTACTATGAGAATTTCTTTTAGCAATCTGTAGTTTTTATTTTTAGCTTAGTTTCATATTTCAGTTTGGATCATATACAGTTTTTGGTTTTCAGCGGATGTAGGTTACAAGTTATAGTTGGAAAGTTGAGTTTGGGAGAAGCCCAATGGATTGGCATCGGGTCTACTATTCTTTGCTACCTCACAGGGAGGATAGATTCCCCATTGGAGCCAACTGTTAGTGCCATGATTTTCATAGCTGAGGTTATAGGTTTTTCAACAATTTTCAAAGCCATGCATGTTAGCACCCATATTGTTTTTATGACTGGAAACATCTAACATCTCCAAGGGTCATTTTAAAAAGGAAGCTTATCATTTATTTGTTCCATTTTCATTTGCAATTGTGTGTTAGAACATTCAATGTGCACTACCAAATTCACTGTGCATCGCACAGAGAATGATTTCATGCAAAGAATGATGTCACGCATAGGATGTTATCGCGCAGTAGATTCTATCGCACAAAGGATATTGTCGCTCAAAGGATGTTGTCGCACAATGGATTTCGTCGTGCATAGGATTTCATCGCACGGTGTATTATATCATGCAGTGGATTTCATTGCACATAGGATTTTGTCGCATAGTGTATTCTGTCGCGCATAGGATGTTGTCATGCAGTTGATTTTTCTAGCACAAGCTACAGGTCGCACTATGCAAATTACTGGTTTAGTGGTCAATTTCAAGATCTATTTATGACCAATTAGAGAGGAATTTTGAAACTCCCCGAGAGGTTTTTGTCAAGGAAAAACCAAATAATAAAAACCTCTCTCGGATTTGAAAAATGTGTCACGGATTGCGACATTCGAGGGAATGTTTGAGCCCTATTTTTCAGTTTTCGTGATTTCTTGTCTGAGACATGTTTTTGCAACACATATTCTGGAAATATGGAGATGAATTTCAAGAAACCCAGAGAGGTTTTTCTTTATAGAAATATTAAATACAAAATCCTCTCTCATTTTCTAAAAATAGTTTTTTATCAGTGAGATACGATGTCATATTTAACGCCTATTTTACCAGTTTGTTGTGCATTATGTTGTGTTTTTGTTGTAGGTTACTGTTGCATAGCAAACTTGTTGTGCAGGGATGACAAAGTATCCAGCAGTGAAAATGATGGTTCATCACAACCATATGGTCAAATTTGGATCATGATCAATGACTGTAAATAATATTTTAGTTACGATTATGATTTGGCAAAGTCGGGTTTTCTATTTTTAGTGAATTCGTTGAAGTTATTGTTCTCTTTCAAAGAAAACGGATCCATGATTCCAAGAGAGAGTAGCTCAAACCTAACATCCAAGGGTGGCATTATATTTTTATATAAGGGGATCATTTTTATGTAAACAGGGTTGGTTGGAAATTTTAAGAAACAAATGCTATTGTATGAAGTCTGAGTCTTGACCGAAATTTAATGCAAAGGTCCTATGATTTGATAAAAAGATTCTAGTTATGATAGTCAGATGTATTGTGTCTCTTTCTATGCATATGTGCTTCTTGTTATATTTTATTTCATATCTCATATCGTCTATTTCAGAACGAATTTTTGAATCTGCAGATTCATTGTACTGTGCCCCTTGTTCACACCACTTAGACAAAACGTTTTCCTCTCAAGCTAACTCTGAACTCGTCCACAGCGGCGCTCTTGAGTTACTTCTTGTGTTTTTTCTCCTGCCACACTTTACGGTTTACACTGAAGGTTGTTTCTCGCCTAGCCTTTCCCTCTCGAATATAGTCACTAATTCATTTGTTCCATCCCTTCCTCAGACTGACCCCATAGCCCGAGTTTTACTTTTCTATG
>ML792594.1:18491-47620 GCA_009831015.1 Picea engelmannii
AGGTGTATTTTCAACTTATTAAAATTATAATTATAGGTCCAAATCTACTTAATTTAGATAAAATGAAATTGAAATAGTTTATTCTTTTATTATGCAACCATCACTATTTTTTTATCATGGTATATTTTTCAATTTTTCAATGTCCTAGTAATGATTTTATATGGAGTTTTCTAAAAAATTTCGTGTCATTGAATAACGATGATAATGATATACCCATTTTTTAGTGGCTATTTGTTTAAAAAAATTTAGTGTTGATATAATAGCACCATTTTACTATTTTCCTCATTTTTTTAATTTTTATGTGATTAATACTCCAATTTTTTCATCGTCTTCTTCTTTTGTTGTTGTTGTTTTGGGTATAACTTATTTTTAATGGTTTGTTTGTTTTTTTTTTAATTTTGGGTTTTGTTTTTTGTTATTTTGTTATTTTGATGTAATTTATTATACCTGTCTATAGGTATGGTATATACCTTTGAGTTAGGCTTGACTTTCTATTAGTTCATGGTTAACCAAAAAATATACACCCCTTTATCTAAAGTTTTAAAAAATAATGATTTATTTTAAATTTCAAATCTCATTTATCTGAGATTTTATTGGCCAAAAACTTTGAAGTCTTATTGTTGCCTTCACTCCCCCCAATGTTATTATAATAAATATTTCTGTCATCTAGTCATTTCATGCATGCTCCTTCTCTCTCTATCTCCTTAAACAATACTTGCATTATTATATTCGACAGGTATATGCTACCTAGTAGCCTTGTTTTTAATGGTTTTGGTTTTTTTATTTATTTTGGTATCACTTATTTTTATTGCTTAGATTTAGGGTTTTCTTATTTTTTAAGAAAGGGATTGAGAAATGGTTAAAACATCACCTTAATTTTACAAAACGTAATTGAAATTTAACCTCCACATCATAAAAAAAAAAAAAATGAGAAAATTTATAAATTTTCAATTAAAAAAAAAATAAGATAATTTCCTTTAATTCAACAAAAACTTATAGTAATTTTTTTCCATTTTGGTTAAATTTTATGAAATTTATTGCATGTAGGGAGGGTGAATGATTCCTAACATTTTCCTCCACCTCCACCCCCCTTGCCCCCCTCCTTGATGAAAATTTCTAAAAGTTGGGCTAAATTTGGTCAATTTTGGCAAAATTCACCAAATCCCCCCACAAAAAATTTAAATCTCAAGCATGGAGGGAGGTGTTTGATTCACAATGTTTCCCACCCCCCTTGCCCACCGACCCCCTATGCTTAAAATTTGATGAAAGTTGGCCCAATTATGCCAAATTTTATAAAATTTCTTACATAGGGTGGAGGGGGATGATATTGGTAATCACCCCTGAGATGCGAAGGATATTTTGAGAATCACCCCCTCTCCCTCCGTGCAATGAATTGTACATATTTTCACAAAATAGGAAAATTTTGATCAATTTTTACAAATTTAATGTGTTTCCCCCTCTATCCATGCTTGAGATAAATAGAAAATAGAAATTTAGCAAAAGTTTGTCAAATTTGACAAAATTTAACCCACAATTTTGAATAATTGCCAGGATGATGCTAGTAATTTCCCCTTGGGAGGAAGGCAGTGTTGGGCATATCCCCCACTCCCTCTCTACAAGAAATTTCATATAATTTCACAAGATTGGTGAAATTTAACAAAAATTTCACTAGAATTTTGCTAAAATTTCACAAAAAGTTGTTGAACTAAAGTAAATTATCTTCTTAGTTTTACAAAGTTTGTAAATTCTATGAAATTTCTTCTTTAATGTTATGCTATCAAGGTAAAATTACATACAACTTGAGTGGGCCTAATGGTTAAGAACATAGATACATTTTTCAAGCTTGTGTGGTTATCAATGTTATCCATTAAGACTTTGGAGGTGCAACATAATGAATTTGAATGTCGACGTTTCAAACCTCAAGTCAAGTTCATCATCAATATTGTTTTCTCATTGGGGGTTATAGTTTTAATTATGGAAGGGAGTAGGGTATGTACACGTGAGCAAGATGTTTTTTGTGGATATTTGTGTGGCCTTGGCAAGGTACTATCAAATTTCATTCTCACTTATGGGATAGAGTGGGATGAACTATATTTCTCGGGTGGACCTCAATGCCCACAGACTTTCCATTGAAAAAACATCAAGGTAAACTATTAGGTTCATAACCCCCCTAACCCCTCAAGTAGATAATATGTATTGCTATGTAATAAAGGCCATCATTAGTAAATAAGGCCTATATAATAATGTGAACACAACTATTGTAGGAAGACTTACAAGAAGGTTCCATCTCTGGAAAATTCCTCCTCTAGAATGTTCTCAAGAAGAAAAAAGTAGTATATATAGAGGTAGAAAACATTGTAAATGTTGTCTTGTTAAATCATTTGTACTCTAGCTCTACTCTATTGGAGGTTTTCCCCTTGAAGAGGTAAGTGACCAGTGCTTTCCATAAAGAATAAAGATATCATATTTTGGTCCATATTGCTATTGTGCTCATTTTTTTGTTTCCTTCTACTAAATACTTTGATAATATTTGTGCTTTGGCTGTACATTTTACTAGTTGGTACCTAATAAGTGGTATAAGAGTCCTTTCCTTGGAAAATTTTTAGGAAAACAATTTCCAGGCTAGAGATGTGTTCTGACATCTATAAAGCACAGTGATCTATCATTAAGTAGGTAAAAATATGGTTGGAGAAGAATACACACAGGAACTACTCATGGTTTCACCTTGTTGGAAACCCCTATAACCCTTGTTGGCACCCCTTCGAGTAGTAGTGAATCAGACAACATCTGTACACATAATTTTCCTTCCAACTACACTCGGGTATATTGGGAGTCTTATAGGTATCCTGAAACTAGTCATAGCTCAGCCATCCGACCACCTAACTACTATAGTGGCACCAAGAACAACACTTAGGAAGAATACTCTCTCGTACCTAGGTAATCAAGTAATATGGCTAAGGGTACATGGTTAACCCTGCTTAATTAGAACCCTGAGATATTGAGTCAAGTACTATTGTTGGACCCCACAAGTATATAGAGAATTATAGCATAGGGCACTCCTTTGTCCTTAGGAACCCTCAAAATCCTACACCTTACTGCTAGAATAGAAACGATATTGAAATTTCACACATCCAGTTTTGGGCAAACCTGCTTCCTACATCTAGTCTGTGAAATTCCTACACAATTCTCAATATTAAGAATTTGGACATTTTGTCACCGCAATATTATTTAGACAAGATTAAAAAAAGAGAGTATAAGTGGTCCCACCAACACCCTTGTTTGGGACCTATCTCAATAGATTCCTCTTGCGCATTGATCGCAATGGTACCCCTATTTCATAATCCTTTTTTTGTGGACCCACTCGCCCTATTCAACACCCTTATTTGGGACCTATCTCACTAGATTCCTTATGTATTGTTGATCATAGTGGTATCCCTCTCTCATAAGCATTTTTGTGTGGACCCATATACACTCTTAATACATGACTATAACCTCATGCCACAACCCGCAACCATGACTTTGGAAACAAATTGTCTTCCCTAGAAGACTCCTTTCACGACCTTTAGAACGAATTCACAACAACTCAAACTCAAACCAATGAAAGTTTGACTCAAGTTAATTCCAACATTACTACCAGTAATTCTAGGATTTTCAACCTTGATCACCTCACTGACTAGTTGAACTCCCTAACATCACTTGTTACTCAACTCAAGGGCTCTCACTCCTCGGAACAACCTATCCACCAAGGTTCACCAAGAGGGATTTGAATCATCACATTCCACGGATTTTCATTCTAACTACTTTTTTCTTGATTTGTGTCTTCCTAAATTCGAGATGAATAAATTTGACGGCTTGGACCCCACAAGATAGGTCACTCAAATGGAACATTATTTCTCATTACATGGCATCATGGATGACTTAATAAAAACTTGTGTCGATGTCCTCTATTTAGATCCAGAATGCTCGCAATGGTGGTAGTGGTGTAAAAATTCCCATCAAGGTTATATTGCTTTGAACCAATTTTTTGTTGATGTTTATGAATGTTTTGACATAGACACTCGTCATTTGGGTCATCTGAACAAGCTTAAATAGTTTGGTACAATTCAATACTACACTATTGCTTTTGAGAAATTGGTTTTCTACATCGAAGGTATGTTGGACAGCTTATTCCATGAATTCTTTATTAGTAGACTGAAGGACGACATCCAAGATCACATCCTAATGTCTCACCCTAAGACCTGGATTGAATCCACTCATAGAGCCAAGGAATAACAATAGGTGGTCACCACTCAAATAAAAAATCCCTCCTTTATTCCCTATTCTCGCCCCACCAATCCAACTCCTCCTTCCCCTCCTCTTAAGGTCCAGAAATTAACCAAGGAATAAGTGGTTGAATGCCAACTTAAGGTCTTTGCTACAATTGTGATGAAAAATACTTTTCGAGGCACAAATGTAAGGAGAAAAATATTTTTATGGCCATTTATGAGAATATTTTTAAATATGAAGGTGATGTTCCCCCTCACGATTTGTTTCCCCAGGCAGATGATACCAGTCCACCCTCTAATCAAATTGAGGTAGAACCTATCATATCTCTACATGCTTTCACTGGTATTTCATCTCCCCGGACTCTTAAATTAGTTGGCTATATCAAGCATCATAAATTCATTATCCTCATTGATAATGGAAACACCCATAATTTTATTCACTGTTGAATTGCTCAAGAGACCCATTGATATATCCATGCAGTCAATAACTTTCAAATTAGGATATTTAATAGCGGTTCGATGAAGTGTGGGGGTCGTTGTGAAAATGTGCACCTTCAAATTGGTGATTATTCTTTGAAATACGACATGCTTTCCATTGAAATGGGGGGTTGCGACATTTTTTCTAGGTGTTGAATGGTTACGCACACTAGGCCCTATTACCATGGATTTCAATGCCTTATACATGAGCTTCCAATAGGATGGGAATTGCTACAAGTTCCAAGGGATTACATTGGTTCCCCTGAGATCGTTAGTTCATACCGAATGGAAAAAATCCAAAAAAAGGGTCATTCTAGAATTATTTCCCAGTTCCATGCCATTCAAGCAGTTCAAACTCCCTCCCCAACCATTCATCCCTACATGTAGCTTATCCTTTCCAAAAACCACTATGTTTTTTAAAATCCCTAAATACTTTGACCTTCCTATGGTTCCCATGATCATTCCATCCCACTTGCACTTGGTAGTCTTCACCCCAATGTTCACCCTTATCTCCACCCATTCACTCAAAAAAATGAGATTGAAAAAATTATCCAAGAATTGTTAGCTACAGGTGTTATCCTCCCTAGTACAAGCCCTTATTCATCTCCAGTGGTCATGGTACTCAAAACATAAGGTACTTGGTGCATGTGCCCTAATTTTCAGGGTCTCAAGTCTCAACAAAATTACCATCAAAGATAAATTTCCTATTCCCATCATTGGTGACCTTATGGATGAATTGATTGGTGCTCAATTCTTTACCAAACTGGATCTCCGTTATGGCTACCACTATATTCACATGAAGGAGGCCGATATTCCAAGATTGTCTTTCATACTCATGAAGGTCATTATGAGTTCTTGGTCATGCCCTTTGGCCTATGTAATGCACCCTCCACTTTCCAAAGTCTCATGAATCATATCTTCCGACCCTTGTTCATTTTGTACTTGTCTTCTTTGATGACATCCTCATTTACAGTAAAACTTGGCAAGCCCATCTTGCCCATGTGGACCAAGTCTTACACCTACTTTCTCAACATCAACTCTTTCTCAAAACATCCAAATATGCCTTTGGGGCCTTCAAAGTAGAATACTTGGACCATATTGTTGGTAAGGATGGTATCTAATTGGTTCATAAAATTTTATTTTTAATTTTAAAAAAATAGCCAATTTATACTAAAATCTTTATTAAAAGAGAGTCAACAAATTTATACTAAAAACAGTCGTGGTCACCACCACTAATTTTTACTTTTGTTACAAATTGGTTGGCTCTCATGTTTTAAAAAAAAGTAAAAACATATTTTTTACATAAAAACTAAAGACATCCATGAGACAATACAAACTACATTGTATCTTAGAAAATATTGACTTTGTTATCTGAATATTTCACACCGAGTTTCCATCCAATCAATTCATTTTGATTAATTTGATTAAACAACCTTGTACATGGTTAATGAGGTGATAGCTTGCAAACCTCCAAAACAACTAGTTCAAGCCATTGTGAAGTTGTAAAAAATGCATGCCCTAGTCAAATACCTTAGTAAAATTATTTTTTCACTTATCAAAAAATAAAGAAATTGTCACTAAAATGCATGCCTAGGTTTGTATAAGGACTCCAATAATAATTTGGAACTTGTTAAGGATTTGTTTTTGTTGTATTCTTCTAGATGCCTAATTTCAAGGATTAAATATATCAATGTTTTAAGTTAGTTCCCTTGAACCATAATGATTTGTATATTAATGATACAAAGAAGATATTGAACTTGGAAGTTTGTCACTATGTAAGAGATGGAGCATTGTTGCAAGTAGTCTCAAGGTCATTATATTCATAGCCTCCAAGATGGATGGTCTTTCTACCATTTCCCTTTGTCTAAGATGGATAATGATTGATTACAATATTTTCATTAGTTTTTGTTTCTTGATAAAATTAGAGTTGTATTGGCAAGGCCAAATATAGCATTGATGTATATGACCATTGTTTGTTATAATCGAGTGTATAAGAAGTTTTGATTATATCCTTTATAGTTTAGTGTAAATTTAATTTCTACTTGATATAGAAAGTGTGTTTTCCTTTTAGAAATAAAAGGATACAAATAAGATGTATTAATATTTATGAAGGATTTTTTTTGTTTTAACAACATTCATTTGATTTAATAAAAAAAAGAATACAAAAAACTTTATTTTCTTAACAATTTGTGTTAAAGATAGGTTAAATGTTTATGGTATATGTGTGTTTTAAAAAAAACTAACCTTTCAAAGAAAGGTTGTAATAATCATCTATGATAAAGCACAAATACAAAATCCATCCTCTCGGAGGAGTTTTTGATAATTGCATAGAAGGAAAGAAAACACAAATACAACACAAGGGACAAGCTTAACACGCAAGAGGGTTGTGAAGAAAAAAAAACTTATTTCTAATAGATGAGGAGAAGCTTATAGATCGTTATTGTCATCTTCATCCTCATTGTTAGATTCTTGTTTTTCTTATTCATCCGAAGAAGATTCCATAAGGCATCGAGGATCAGTGTCCTTGTCTCCTTCTCATTATCATCAAGAGATAAGCACTCAGAGAAGTGTCAAGTGTTAGTTAGAGAATCAAGATGATAATTTTCATCATGTTGGGACTAGGACTACTCCTCTTCTTATATTTCATATTCTTTGGCCTCTTCTTTTTTGTGTTCCTCTTATTCTTCTTTAGCCTCGTCTTCTTCATGTTCATCATGATATGGTTTGGAGTCCTCCTCTATGGTGAATTATTTGGAGTGATAATTAGAGAGGTTGTTGGAGGGGTCGTTTGGTGACATTGTTGTTATACATAAAGAATATTTATAGTAGCAATAGAAAAACCTAAAATAAATGAATAAAATGAAAAAGAAAAACTTGTTTATAATGGAAAATAAACAGAATGTAAAGAAAATTTGAGTTGGAGGTTGCAGCAAATATGATCAGACATTGCAACAAATTGGATCAAACTCAATAACTGCAGTGAACTTGATGGAATTCAATCTCAATATGAAATCAAATAGGATTGTTCTAAGTCACTATAAAAGGAAATAAACACCAATATTGAGGAGTCAAATGATAAAAGGAAAAAAAACACTAGTGTACATAGGAGGCAATCTGCAATCCCTATGAAATGGTTATAAAATCATTAACATGTTTGGGTATAAGTAGACTCAGATGCATCATCATACTTCTCCATGCTTGATCAAGAAAATAGTGTTAATACCTATATAATGATGACATCAAATGGAAATGGTTTTTTTCCAAGTTCATTCTCTAAGGAAATTTTACTAATTGTAAAGAAAAATAAGCACTTCTATAAAAAATGATAATGTGCATGCATACTACTATTTCAAGTTATTTCCTTTCATAAATCCTAAACAATAATACACATCATATACTAAACCATCAAATCACCATTGGATTTTAAAAAATGCAATGTCATAGGTACAGAGAATATCTATAGATGCCAAATTCATAGGTCAAATGTGTATCAAGCTCCTTACCTGTAAATGTACTATTTGGAGAGACATTAAAAGGGTTGATGTGAGAGGTTGATCAAGTGAGATATAATGCCAATGCCAAAGTGTAATGATGGTATGGGGGAAAATTCATCTATAGGAATGTTGTCCAACCAAATAGTCCCTCGAATTTATTGTTAAATGTTTTTTTCTTTCAATTTATCTTGGAATGCATGATAGATATTTTGTTGCAATTGAATAAGTTGAATGTTAGTTAATGCAATTGGATAATGTGAGTGCGTGAGAATACAATTGATGATAGATATTTTAGTTCGTCTCCAAACTTGACTTAATAAATGTGATACTAATTTCCTTTCTACATTTCATGCATTGGATATTGTTCCAATACAATGTTTTAGTTAATGATGTAATATTTATCATAGTTTACAATAGTACGTTCAATTAAATTTAAAATTGTTGTTGCATATCAATATATATAACCTATGTTGAGCCCACACTTAACATGATTGCATTACAAGTTCAACTAATTAATTCATATTTAACTTTCTTGGAATATAAATTTCAGCAAGTTAACTTATAAGTTTTCCCTAAAATTAACTCATTTTAAAAATTTCTAGCTAAGTTATTTTGGGTTGGTTGACTAGACCACCTTCTCAAATCAGGAATTTGAAAAACATTCTCTAGTTCCATGAGCATGCTATGTCAAAATTGAAGTGTTTGAGAATCAAGTTGTGCAACCCTATTCGACAACACATGTAATCCAATAGAGGACGAACACCTTTAGTAACCACTCACACAACTAGATCAAATATCAACACAACCATAATTTTACGTGGTAAAACCCCTTTGGGGAAACATCCACAACCCCAACCAACATGAACACTTGGAGTAATTTATTAATGCAAAAGAAAAAAATTAGAAGAGAGTTACAAGAGAGTTTATCACAATCGATCAACAACAAATGACCCTCCATGCTATTTATATAGAGATCATGGACCAATTGGGTGTTAAGAAACAAATCAATGTAGTCGTTAAGATCAAGGAGAATATGAGTCGTCAGATCACTCTTCAAATTTCTTCTTAAGATTGGTTTTCACAGGGTTTAAAAGTTTAGAGTCACTAGTAGTGATGATAAGATCATCAACATAAAGAACAAGTATTATGAGATGGTCTCATACTTTCTTGGTATAGACATGTTGATGCTTGAATCCATCAGGACCGAAATAACAACCTCACAAGGACATTAGTCCCCCTTCATTTTTAGAGAGGTGGTACTCCTCTTGGACTAAAAGATATATATGTGATATCTTGGATTAGGAGAATGCTAGGCAGCAAACCCTAAATCTTTATTTCTTTATATACAGCTTGAGCGGGCCTAATGGTTAAGAAAATGTGTTTCCTCCTAAGAGGTCACAAGCTCAAATCCAAAGGGGTGTAGGGTATGTATACCTCTGTATACTTTACCAGTCAAATCACTGGACGGAGGGGTCTCATACACCAATTTGGTGTTTGTCTTGGTCGTGACCTAAAAAATAGATTAGAAAAAGATACATCCTAAGTGTGCCTAATGGTTAAGAACATGTGTTTCCTTCTAAGAGGTTACAAGTTAAAATCCAAAGGGGGGTAGGGTATGTATACCTCCATAGACTTTACCAGTAAATTCATTGGGCGGAGGAGGTGTCATACACCAATTTGGTGTCTGGCTTGGTTAAAAACAGTTTTTTTATTTTATTTTATTATAAAATAAAAATGGTTCTTCAATAACTTGAGTACAATATTTATGTGCATAAAAATATTGAAGGATGGCTTCAACATCAGAATTAAAATTTGATCAACATCACACACAATCTTATTAACAATATATAAATACATCAATATCTTCTTCATAGGAGAGAATGATTTGATCATCTCAAAGAATTTTAATAGAGTACTGCAATCAAAATCAAGAGAGAATTTGATAGGTCAACCTCAAATACTTTATATTCTGAAAATAGGGTTACAAAGCACAATCGAGATCAACCCTAAAGCAATTCTTTGTGGAGTTTTATTTATGAAAGATGTTCTTCATTACAAAATATTTGACAACCATATAGGTGGCTGCAAATACTCTATGACCATATAAGAAAATATCTTAGAAGAATATAAGAAGAACACTCAACAACGCAGCCTTGTGCCCAGCTCTGGGATTCAAGCATAAAACTATGAGAAGTAGTGTAGAAGAATATATATATATATATAACAAAATGGAGAAGATAGATATTTCTTTCTTTTGATCAGAAGCTTGATTGTGTATCCATGGATGTACCTTATTATTCCTCTAATATTCTTCCCTACCCCTTTGACAATATTGATTCTTCCGCCTTGAATGAAACCTCTCTTCTCTTTTTAAGAAGAGGTTTTCTAACTACCTGAGTAGTTAGGGTTTTCTTCCTCTCTTGAAATTCTCGTACAAGTTTCTTCTTGAAACATTCCATTTAATTAGTGCCCCATTAATTCATCATTAATGAAATTATATCATTAATATATACATATCTAAAATGGGTCCATTTCCCTTTTTAATCATTTTTTTTAAATAAACTTTTATTTCCACAATCTAATTAATTTCCCATTTAAAATCGGAGGCCTGTGTTTTAATTTTCTGGGAATTATAATCACATTTTTAGCCATGTAAATCACTTTTTGATATTATCTTCATCTTCTTATCTTTCCATCTATGAAAATTTTGGGCAAATCCGTCGCTCGGATCTTAATATATGAGGTCGTGAAGTTGAGTTGTCATGCATGCTCATTAAAAATGCAGCTGACTGATATTTTAATTTTTGAGCAAAATGTGTCAACTTTTAGGACTTGAAATCTATACCACCATCTTCTACATAGAAATACCTTTCGAACAGTATAAATTTGCTTGATTCTGACACATGAAACTCAATTTATGGCCACCGTCGTTCAAAATTGATGGGCAAATCTCATCCCTTGAATGAATTTTGTGCTTCTCTTTATAAAATTCGACCTTTTGGCTTAAAATTATATCCCACATGCATTGGGATATTATATTATTCACGATATACAATACTAAGTGTTTTATACACTTAGAAAGAAAAACGATAAGAGAAGAAATTATGGAGCTTGGAGGATTCGGCCCTTGGAAAATTGTCGAATAAAATAATATTTTTTGGAATGTCGTCGTCGTCCACCTCACGCCCAATTGTTGATGAATAATAAATTCATATACTGCCATGTGTCTTTGTAATAACTTTCCATGTGTCTCTAATAATAATATTCCACATGTTTCTCTCCATGAGTTGCCATGTGTCACAATTCCATGATTCCATGTGGAATGTTCTGATTGGTTCATGGTTTAAATGGGGAAAAAATTGGAAGAATGGTTAAGTATGGGAGAGCGATCGAAAGGGTAAGTGAAGGGAAGGGGGAGGAGTTTTAGATAGCAGAAGTTATAACGGTATTTTGTAGGCTGCAGGGACGGATGAGAGAGAGTTTGAAAATGGAGCTTTTCATAAACCCACCAACTCGGGAACCCGCGAATCACTGAAATATGACTAAGTGTTAAAGTTTTGAATGAGAAGGGAGGTAATGGGGGGAATTTAGGCGTCGGAGGTAGAGAGTGTAATATGTATATAGCGGGTTGGAAAGTGAGAGAATGTGAGAAGATAAGGAAATGTATGAGTCCACCAACCCGTGAACCCGACGAGGAGATGAAGGAAGAGTCCCAAAAATGTTTAAGTGTAGAGACTAGTGGAGCATATGGAGAAGAGTGGTGAAAAAAGAAAAATGGTTAAGTGTGGAGATGAAAGGTGAGGGAAATAAGTGATGATAGTAATTCATAATTCGAAAATGGAGAGGAGAACAATGATACTTAGAAAAATTCTTCATAATCTCTCATTCGGACCTTTAGACCAGATCTTGAATAACTTAGGCATACGGCAACGAATTTCTGATCCAAAATAAGCATGGCGAAGCTGAGACTGAGGGCTTCAGAGTGAACTTTTAAAAGTTCAAAAATTTATTTTTTTGATATCAAGGCTTTTATGAATTTGGAACTTGTTAAGGATTTGTTTTTGTTGTATTCTTCTAGATGCCTAATTTCAAGGATTAAATATATCAACATTTTAAGTTAGTTCTCTTGAACCATAATGATTTGTATATTAATGATTTATTAATGATACAAAGAAGATGTTGAACTTGGAAGTTTGTCACTATGTAAGAAAGAGATGGAGCATTGTTGCAAGTAGTCTCTAGGTCATTATATTCATAGCCTCCAAGATGGATGGTCTTTCTACCATTTCCCTTTGTCTAGGATGGATAATGATTGATTACAATATTTTTATTAGTTTTTGCTTCTTGATAAAATTAGAGTTGTATTGGCAAGGCCAAATATAGCATTGATGTATATGACAATTGTTTGTTATAATCGAGTGTATAAGAAGTTTTGATTATATCCTTTATAGTTTAGTGTACATTTAATTTCTACTTGATATAGAAAGTGTGTTTTCTTTTTAGAAATAAAACGATACAAATAAGATGTATTAATATTTATGAAGGATTTTTTTTTTAGCAACATTCATTTGATTTAATAAAAAAAAGAATACAAAAAACTTTACTTTATTAACAATTTGTGTTAAAGATAGGTTAAATGTTTATGGTATATGTGTGTTTTAAAAAAAACTAACCTTTCAAAGAAAGGTTGTAATAATCATCTATGATAAAGAACAAATACAAAATTCATCCTCTCGGAGGAGTTTTTGTTAATTGCATAGAAGGAAAGAAAACACAAACACAACACGAGGGACGAGCTTAACATGCAAGAGGGTTGTGAAGAAAAAAAAAACTTATTTCTAATAGATGAGGAGAAGCTTATAGATCGTTATTGTCATCTTCATCCTCATTGTTAGATTCTTGTTTTTCTTATTCATCCAAAGAAGATTCCTTAAGGCATCGAGGATCAGTGTCCTTATCTCCTTCTCATTATCATCAAGAGATAAGCACTCATAGAAGTGTCAAGTGTTAGTTAGAGAATCAAGATGATAATTTTCATCATGTTGGGACTAGGACTACTCCTCTTCTTATATTTCATATTCTTTGGCCTCTTCTTTTTTGTGTTCCTCTTATTCTTCTTTAGCCTCGTCTTCTTCATGTTCATCATGATATGGTTTGGAGTCCTCCTCTATCGTGAAGTATTTGGAGTGATAATTGGAGAGGTTGTTGGAGGGGTCGTTTGGTGACATTGTTGTTATACATAAAGAATATTTATAGTAGCAATAACAAAACCTAAAATAAATGAATAAAATGAAAAATAAAAACTTGTTTATAATGGAAAATAAACATAATGTAAAGAAAATTGGAGTTGGAGGTTGCAGCAAATATGATCGAACACTGCAACAAATAAGAGTGGACATTGCAACAAATTGGAGTGGACATTGCAACAAATTGGATCAAACTCAATAACTGCAGTGAACTTGATGGAATTCAATCTCAATATGAAATCAACTAGGATTGTTCTAAGTCACTATAAAAGGAAATAAACACCAATATTGAGGAGTCAAATGATAAAAGGAAAAAAAACACTAGTGTACATAGGAGGCAATCTTGAAGCCCTATGAAATGGTTATAAAATCATTAACATGTTTGGGTATAAGTAGACTTGGATGCATCATCATATTTGGCCATGCTTGATCAAGCAAATAGTGTTAATACCTATATAATGATGATATCAAATGGAAATGGGTCTTTTCCAAGTTCATTCTCTAAGGAAATTTTACTAATTGTAAAGAAAAATAAGCACTTCTATAAAAAATGATAATGTGCATGCATACTACTATTTCAAGTTATTTCCTTTCATAAATCCTCAACAATAATACACATCATATACTAAACCATCAAATCACCATTGGATATTAGAAAATGCAATGTCATAGTTACAGACAATATCTATAGATACCAAATTCATAGGTCAAATATGTATCAACCTCCTTACCTGTAAATGTACTATTTGGAGAGACATTAAAAGGGTTGATGTGAGAGGTTGATCAAGTGAGATATAATTCCAATTCCAAAGTGTAATGATGGTATGGGGGAAAATTCATCTATAGGAATGTTGTCCAACCAAATAGTCCCTCGAATTTATTGTTAAATGTTTTTTTCTTTCAATTTATCTTGGAATGCATGATAGATATTTTGTTGCAATTGAATAAATTGAATGTTAGTTAATGCAATTGGATAATGTGAGTGCGTGAGAATACAATTGATGATAGATATTTCAGTTCGTCTCCAAACTTGACTTAATAAATGTGATACTAATTTCCTTTCTACATTTTATGCATTGGATATTGTTCCAATACAATGTTTTAGTTAATGATGTAATATTTATCATAGTTTACAATAGTACGTTCAATTAAATTTAAAATTGTTGTTGCATATCAAGCTATATAACCTATGTTGAGCCCACACTTAACATGATTGCATTACAAGTTCAACTAATTAATTCATATTTAACTTTCTTGGAATATAAATTTGAGCAAGTTAACTTATAAGTTTTCCCTAAAATTATCTCATTTTAAAAATTTCTAGCTAAGTTATTTTGGGTTGGTTGACTAGACCACCTTCTCAAATCAGGAACTTGAAAACCATTCTCTAGTTCCATGAGCATGCAATGTCGAAATTGAAGTGTTTGAGAATCAAGTTGTGCAACCATGTTCGACAACACATGTAATCCAATAGAGGACGAACACCTTTAGTAACCACTCACACAACTAGATCAAATATCAACACAACCATAATTTTACATGGTAAAACCCGTTTGGGGAAACATCCACAACCCCAACCAACATGAACACTTGGATTAATTTATTAATGAAAAAGAAAAAAATTAGAAGAGAGTTACAAGAGAGTTTATCACAATCGATCAACAACAAATGACCCTCCATGCTATTTATATAGAGATCATGGACCAATTGGGTGTTAAGAAACAAATCAATGTAGTCATTAAGATCAAGGAGAATATGAGTCGTCAGATCACTCTTCAAATTTCTTCTTAAGATTGGTTTTCACAGGGTTTAAAAGTTTAGAGTCACTACTAGTGATGATAAGATCATCAACATAAAGAACAAGTATTATGAGATGGTCTCATACTTTCTTGGTATAGATATGTTGATGCTTGAATCCATCAAGACCGAAACGACAACCTCACAAGGACATTAGTCCCCCTTCGTTTTTAGAGAGGTGGTACTCCTCTTGGACTAAAAGATATATATGTGATATCTTGGATTAGGAGAATGCTAGGCAGCAAACCCTAAATCTTTATTTCTTTATATACAGCCTGAGTGGGCCTAATGGTTAAGAATATGTGTTTCCTCCTAAAAGGTCACAATCTCAAATCCAAAGGGGTGTAGGGTATGTATACCTCTGTATACTTTACCAGTCAAATCACTGGGCAGAGGGGTTCTCGTACACCAATTTGGTGTCTGGCTTGGTCGTAACCTTAAAAATAGATTAGAAAAAGATACATCCTAAGTGTGCCTAATTGACGCAGACCCCCCCAACCCTCGGGTCAAGGTCCTCTCACAGGATCGTTCTTTATCTCCTTTGAGTTGAAGCGGCTCTTTCGATTCCTTACTGGAATCTCCCTTCAATCGATCCACAGGTCCTTTCGGAAGCTCCCCTATGCAAACAACACTAGGCGCGAGCTCCACTTCTCCGTGCGACCACAACGCTAGGACCAAGGGCCTAACCCCAAAGTCTTTGTCGGAACTTCACGACTTCGGGACTTTCGGGACAAAAGTATCGACCTATTTTCCTCTGATATGCCGAAATGCTGAGTTCCGACACGTTTCCAGTGTTGGTCCCACAACGAAACTTCCCGCCTCTTCAAAGTTTCGGAGTTCGCGATTTCGCGAATCCTGATGCTAAACTTTTGGTTCTTCAACCCACGAAACCCTGAAATAGTCAACAAAGGTTTGACCTCCATGTTGAAAAGTACATCACCTATCCACTCTCCACTGTCCACAATATTTAAGTATTTTCGCCCCTTCGGGACTTCGAAATTCGTTATTTCATGAATCTTGTTGCAAGGCTTTTGGTTCTCCTGAGCTTTACACTTTAGAAATCACTTGTCGTAACTCTCATTGCTCCTCTGCAAGATCTGACGACTCTCGGGACTTCGTGAATTCTCCACGGAGAATTCCAACTGTCTGTTTCTTCCTTGAGGACTTCTGCGAAATGAACAGGTATTCCTTCACGGAACTTGTCCACTTGCAAAACAACGTCGTTGTTCCTTCTTTCAACACTTCAAGGCACTAAACCTCCTGATCTTTCCTTGACAACTTCGAAGACTCTATCTCTCCTGAACTTGATTGAAAAATCCTCAAGTCCTTTGGGTATAATTCCTGCGCGCACTCCTTGCGGCACTTCTTCAAACACACTCTAGTATTTGAACCTCTTCGACTCTGTGCACTCCCTGCGACAGCAGTCTTTCAACAATTCCCTCAAGTTGTAAACTCTGAGACTCTTCTTGGCCAGCGCACACCTTTCACAACTCATGTGCTTAACTTGCACTTCTGCGAGAATGAGAACAATGTTATCCCTCCTGAGCTTTCAGAGACAAACTCTGATTTCTATCAATGCACACTTTGCAGACAATTTCGCTACACTCCTTGCAGGAAAACTCTTGCTCAGAAAGAGAAACAATTGAAACACATTCCTTACTCTCCCTCTCTTTAGATTTCAGACATTAAATATGAAATCATACATTCACGCATCAAAGAAAATGCATAACAGAGAGTAAACAAGCATATATCAATCAGCATGTACAAACATAGAAAGCAATTGAGCACCATGAGTCCGAACTAAAGATCTTTGTATTAATCCAGAACTTATGTACATGGGTTTTTTCTTTACACAGCTCTCTGCTTCTACTCTCCTATGATCTCTCTTCGATTGATAATATTGCTAATGTTACAAATGATACAATATGAGGGTGTCTATAGTCGATTTTCCCCCCGCTCCTAAAACTGTCTAATCTAAGAATTTAAAGCTACCTACTTACTTTAACTGCCTATAAATGCCTCTTAATCCTTCAGACGAGAGCGGGATGCTCAAGGTATGATTACAATCTACAAGTACGCCCTTTCTTAATTGTCTCATTTAAGTTGGCACACCCCACTTCAAAATTAATCTGAACACTGTTTCCCGATTATGTGTCAAAATACGTTGGCACTGTCGCACGCTCGCTTGCTGCTGACGATGCTCCTGCATCATACTCCCTTGCTTGAAAATTTCATGGGCTCCTTTCCATGAGCTCTTGCACGGTCTGTCCATGCTTCTGAATTTCTTCTTCATTCTCCAAGCTAGCATCTTCAACTGGGTGTCCCTTACATTTGACCAAGTATTCAAAGTATTCCTTTCTCGTGGTCCTTTTACTAACTCTTTTGTCCAGTAGGCTTTCCATTTGTGGTCTTTCTGCAACTGGCATCTATTTAGTCCACTGAACCTCTAGTTGCTCATTGCTTGCTCTTGCTTCCTCAGCTTTGTAAGGGTACAAATCTGAGATGTTGAATAATGGAGAAATTCCGATCCCATTGGGTAATTCAATCTCATAAGCATTTGTCCCAAATTTCCTTATGATCTTACACGGCCCAATTTTCTTCATTTTTAGTTTATTATATGTCCCCCTCGGGAATCTTTCCTTTCTCAAATGTGAAAGAATAAAATCACCAACTTCAAACTGAAGTTCTCTCCTGTGTTGATCTGCTCTGTGCTTATACTTTTGGTTCGAGTTCTGTAATCGCTCCTTCACCTGGCTGTGAAGTTCCTTCATTGCCTTTGCAAAATCTTCTGCACTAGCACTTCTAGTTGCATTCTGGTCTGAATCCCTCAGTTCAGAAACTCCTCTTGGTTGTGTCCCATAAACAATTTGGAATGGACTCTGCCCTGCGCTTCTATTGATTGAATCATTATATGCAAATTCCTCCTGTGGTAGAATATTGTCCCACTGACTATGGTGTTCTGTCACCAAACTCCTCAGCAAGTCTCCCAAGCTTCTGTTCATGAATTCTGTCTGTCCATCCGTCTGAGGATGATAAGATGAACTGAACAACAAGTTTGTTCCCAGCTTTTTTTATAAGGTTCTCCAAAAGTGTCCCACGAACTTGGTGTCACGATCTGAAACTATGCTCCTTGGCAAGCCGTGAAGTTGAATGACTTCTTTGAAAAACAGACTCGCAATGTGAGTTGTGTCATTGGTTTTCTGACATGGTATAAAATGTTCCATCTTAGAAAATATGTCCACCACTACAAAGATCGAGTCGAACCCTCTTTGTGTTCTCAGTAGCCCCAATATGAAGTCCATGCTTACTGCATCCCACGACCTCTCAGGCATGGGTAACGGTTGATATAAGCCTGCATTCTACCTCTTCCCTTTTTAATGCTGACAAATTCTACATCTATCCACGAATATTTTGACGTCTGCTCTCATTCCTGGCCAAAAATATGACTCGTTTAACTTTGAGAACATCTTGTCATGACCGAAATGTTCGACCAATCCTCCACTATGTTTCTCTTTCAACAGATTCTCCCTCATGGAGCCCTTTGGAATACATAACTGATTTCCCCTGAATAACAATCCATCCTGGATCATGTATTCAGCCCATTGACTTCTGTCCCTGAGAATTGGATTCTCAATCGCCTCATACACTTCTTTAAAATCTGGATCACCTCTGTACATGTCCGTGAGGTTATCAAAACCTAGTGTTCTGACTTTGAACTCCTGCAATAGTAAACATTTCCTGCTCAAAGCATCAACAACTTTGTTAGCAGTTCCAGAAATATGTTTAGTTACAAAAGTAAATTTCTGCATGTATTCAACCCATTTAACATGTCTTTGATTCAATTTCTCTTGTTGAGTCACAAATTGTAAGGCATGATTGTCACTATACAAAACGAACTCTTTAAGGATCAAGTAGTGCCTCCACTTCTTCAATGCCTAAATAATATCATAGAACTCTTTGTCATACGTGGAGTATTTTATCTTGGCTTCATTCAGTTTCTCGCTGAAGTATGCTATCGGTCTGTCTTCTTGGTTCAAGACTGCCCCTATTTCAAATCCACTTGCATCACATTTTACCTGAAATGTCTTCTTGAAATCAGGCAACACCAAAATTGGTTGTTCTGTAATTTTCTTCTTCAACAAATTGAAGCTTTGCTCTGCCTCTTCTATCCAGTGAAAAGACTTGTGTCTCTTCTTCACTATGTCCATCATTGGTGCACTAATTCCACTGAAATTCCTGATGAATTTCCGATAGAAACTAGCCAATCCATGAAAACTTCGAACTTCAAAGATACTCTTTGGTGATGGCCAATTCTTAATCACCTCCACTTTATCTAGTTCCATCCTCAACTTATCTGCAGAAATAACAAAACCCAAATAAATGAGCTCTGTCTTCATGAATGAGGATTTCTTCATATTTATCAACAACTTTTCTTGTTGTAGCCTCTTCATCACTGTAGCCAAATGTTTCAGATGCTTTGCCTCTGTTTTACTGAAAATCAGTATGTCATCAAGGTACACAATGAAAAATTTTCTGATGAAATCCTTCAGGACTTCATTCATCAACCTCATGAAAGTGCTTGGCGTGTTTGTTAGACCAAACAGCATAACAAGTCATTCATACAACCCCTCATTGGTTTTGAAGGCTATCTTCCATTCATCACCTTCTCTCATACGAATTTGATGATAACCATTTTTCAAATCAATCTTCGAAAAAAAATTCGCTCCACTCAAGAAATCCATCAAATCATCCATCCTTGGCAATGGAAATTTGTACCTGATGGTTATCTTGTTGATTTCCCTTGAGTCAGTACACATCTTCCAGCCCCTGTCTTTCTTCGGACTGAGCACTATCGGAACAACACATGGACTCAAGCTTTCTCTAACTAATCCTTTGTCCATTAAGTCCCGAACCTGTCCCTTGACTTCTTCATTCTCCTGTGGTGTCAATCTATACACTTCTTTATTTGGAAAACTAGCTTCAGGTATGAGATCAATATGATGACTTACACTTCTGATCGGTGGCAACAAACGAGGTAGTTTGTCCACTACTATATCAGCGAACTCTTCCAACAATTTATGAACCTCTTCCGGTAAATCATCCACCCTTGTACCGGTTAAAACAATTCTAGGTTTTATGACCACAATAAATTGTGGTTCCTCCTTCTTCTTAACCTCCGTAAGAAGTTCCTTCCCACTCATGAGAAGTACAGTGTTGCTTATTTCAGGTTTTACTTCCTTGTTCTTAATTGGCAACAGCATGTGAGTTCTCCCATTTTTCTCTAGGGTGTATGTGTTCTTTCTCCCATCATGAACCACATTCTTGTCTTATTGCCACGGTCTACCCAGCAATAGATGACAAACATCCATGGGAATGACATCACACAATATATTATCATTATATCCTCCTATCTTGAATTCAACTAAACATTGTTTAGTGACATTTACCTGATGTCCTTTTTGTAGCCACGAAACTCTATATGGACTTGGATGTTCAATAGTCTCCAGCTCCAACTTTTCTACCATTTCTGTAGAAATGAGATTGTCTGTGCTACCACTGTCCACAATGACCTTGCATACCATGTCTTTGGTCTTGCAAGCAGTCCGAAAAATATTGTTCCTTTGCATTGGATTCTCCGCCTCTTTTTCTAGCGTTCAGAGAACCTTCCTCATCACCAGTGATCTTCCACGTTCAGCATCTTCTACCTCGACATTCTGCCTTTGTGCTTTGACGATGTGAGTCTCACCACCTTCTTTCTTCTTATCTGGACATTCATAAGACTTATATCCATTTTTTCCACACGTGAAGCATTTTACTATTCCACCTCTTCCTCTTCCTCTAGCGCAAGGAAAAGTGTTGTTATCAGCATACTTTCCCCTCTGTTCGGCATACTGCCCTCTCTGTGAGCTTCCACCTCTCTCAGTTTGAGGTTGAGGTTTCTTCCACTCTTCCTTAGGCTTATGATTCCTATCTTGGACAACTGTTTTGCCTCTAGGCTGACTCCTGCCTCGGCCTCTTTGACTTTGCTTTTGGCTCAGCTTCTCTTCATCTTTCAGAGCCATCTGATAAGCATCTTCTATGGTCCAAATGATCATCATACTCATCTCATCCTGAATGTCATATCTTAGACCATTCATATACCTAGCAACTTTTTCATCATCACTTTCCCGATGACCTGCTCTGATGTTCAGCCTATAGAATTCTTCAGTGTACTCCTTCACTGACATCAGCTTTTGGCTCAAATTCTACATCCTTCGAAACAGAGTAATTTGGTAATCCCTGGGAATGAATTTTGCCTTCATCTTTGCGATCATCCTATCCCAACTCTTGATTTTCTGCTTGCCTTTGCAACGTCTGTCATCTTGTAGTTCATCCCACCACAATGTTGCATGTCCTTTAAGTCTTGTGATAGCATGTTTGACCTTCTTGTCTTCCTCAAAATCTTCATAGTCAAAATACGTGTCCAAAGCTCTAATCCAGTCTAGAAGCTCCTCAACATCTAGGTTTCCCTCATATACTGGAATGTCCATTTTTTATCTAGCACCCATCCTTGCAACATCCCTGAGAAGGCGTTCATTTGCTGCATCTTCTGCTGTAACTTCTTCTCCTCCATGTCCAGCTTCATCTTCGCTTTCAGATTCACTAACATCTCCAACACCAGCTGTGCGCCTTTGTGCTATTTCCATGTCCACCAGCCTGGTGCGTATGTCATGCATCTCTCTTTCCATGGCTGGATTTGGTACCTGTCTACCCCTTTCTCTTGGAATCTCCCTCTCCTCAGGCGGATCGGGTGTTTGTTTGTCTCTTCTTCTCGGTGGCATGGCTGTAAAATTTCTCCTTTCCCTGCTAAGGAAAGCAAAGAAAATTTCCCTATGCTCTGATACCAGAAATGACGTAGACCCCCCCAACCCTCGGGTCAAGGTCCGCTCACATGATCATTCTTTATCTCCTTTGAGCCAAAGCAGCTCTTTCGATTCCTTACTGGAATCTCCCTTCAATCGATCCACAGGTCCTTTTGGAATCTCCCCTGTGCAAACAACACTAGGCGCAATCTCCACTTCTCCGTGCGACCACAGCGCTATGACCAAGGGCCTAACCCCAAAGTCTTTGTTGCAACTTCGCGACTTCGCGACTTTTGGGACAAAAGTCTCGACCTCTTCTCCTCCGATATGCCGAAATGTCGAGTTCCGAAACGTTTCCAGTGCTGGTCCCACAACAAAACTTCCTGCCTCTTCAAAGTTTCGGACTTTGTGATTTCGCGAATCCTGATGCTAAACTTTTGGTTCTTCAACCCATGAAACCTTGAAATAGTCAGCAAAGGTTTGACCTCCATGTTGACAAGTATGCCACCTGTCCACTCTCCACTGTCCACAATCTCTAAACCTTTTCGCCCCTTCAGGACTTTGAAATTCGCTATTTCGTGAATCTTGTTCCAAGGATTTTGGTTCTCCTGAGCTTTACACTTTAGAAATCACTTGCCGTAACTCTCCTTGCTCCTCTGCAATATCTGATGGCTCTCGAGACTGCACGAATTCTCCACGGAGAATTTCGACCATCTGTTTCTTCCTTGAGGAATTCTGCGAAATGAACAGGTATTCCTTCACGGAACTTGTCCACCTGCAAAACAACGTCGATGCGCCTTCTTTCAACACTTCAAGGCACTAAACCTCCTGAGCTTTCCTTGACAACTTCGAAGACTCTATCTCTCCTGAACTTGATTGAAAAATCCTCAAGTCCTTTGGGGATAATTCCTACGCACACTCCTTGTGGCACTTCTTCAAACACATTATAGTATTTGAACCTCTTCGACTCTGTGCACTCCCTGCGACAACAGTCTTTCAACAATTCCCTCAGGTTGTAAACTCTGAGACTCTTCTCGGGTAGTGCACACCTTGCATGGCTCCTGTGCTTAACTTGCACTTCTGTGAAAATTAGAACAATGTTATCCCTCCTGAGCTTTCAGAGACGAACTCTGATTTCTGTCAATGCACACCTTGCAGACAATTTCGTTGCACTCCTTACAGGAAAAGTCTTTCTCAGACAGAGAAACAATTGAAACTCATTCATTACTCTCCCTCTCTTCAGATTTTAGACATTAAATATGAAATCATACATTCACGCATCAAAGAAAATGCATAACAGAGAGTAAACAAGCATATATCAATCAGCATGTACAAACACAGAAAGCAATTGAACACCATGAGTCTGAACTAAAGATCTTTGTATTAATCCAGAACTTTTGTACATGGGTTTTTTCTTTACACGGCTCTCTGCTTCTGCTCTCCTATGCTCTCTCTTCGATTGATAATATTGCTAATGTTACAAATGATACAATATGAGGGTGTCTATAGTCAATTTTCCCTCCGCTCCTAAAACTGTCTAATCTAAGAATTTAAAGGTACCTACTTACATGAACTGCCTATAAATTCCTCTTAATCCTTCAGACGAGAGCGGGATGCTCAAGGTCTGATTACAATCTACAAGTATGTCCTTTCTTAATTGTCTCATTTAAGCTGACGCACCCCACTTCAAAATGAATCTAAACACTTTTTCCTGATTATGTGTCAAAATGCGTTGGCGTTGTCCCATGCTTGCTTGCTATTGACGATGCTCCTGCATCACTAATAGTTAAGAACATGTGTTTCCTTCTAAGAGGTCACAAGTTCAAATCCATAGGGGGGTAGGGTATGTATACCTCCATAGACTTTACCAATCAAATCGTTGGGCGGAGGAGGTGTCATACACCAATTTGGTGTCTGGCTTGGTCGTGACCTAAAAAAAAGTTTTTTTATTTTATTTTATTATAAAATAAAAATGGTTCTTCAATAACCTGAGTACAATATTTATGTGCATAAAAATATTGAAGGAGGGCTTCAACATCAGAATTAAAATGTGATCAACATCACACACAATCTTATTAACAATATATAAATACATCAATATCTTCTTCATAGGAGAGAATGATTTGATCATCTCAAAGAATTTTAATAGAGTACTGCAATCAAAATCAAGAGAGAATTTGATAGGTCAACCTCAAATACTTTATATTCTGAAAATAGGGTTACAAAGCACAATCGAGATCAACCCTGAAGCAATTCTTTGTGGAGTTTTATTTATGAAAGATGTTCTTCATTACAAAATATTTGACAGCCATATAGGTGGCTGCAAATACTCCATGATCATATAATAAAATATCTTAGAAGAATATAAGAAGAACACTCAACAA
Source organism: Picea engelmannii (assembly GCA_009831015.1). Taxonomy (NCBI): domain Eukaryota; kingdom Viridiplantae; phylum Streptophyta; class Pinopsida; order Pinales; family Pinaceae; genus Picea; species Picea engelmannii. The sequence continues at coordinate 42,997 of ML792594.1, forward strand.
CTCAACCTTGTGCCCAACTCTGGGATTCAAGCATAAAACTATGAGAAGTGGTGTAGAAGAATACATATATATAACAAAATGGAGAAGATAGATATTTCTTTCTTTTGATCAGAAGCTTGATTGTGTATCCATGGATGTACCTTATTCTTCCTCTAATATTCTTCCCTACCCCTTTGACAATATTGATTCTTCCACCTTGAATGAAACCTCTCTTCTCTTTTTAAGAAGAGATTTTCTAACTACCTGAGTAGTTAAGGTTTTCTTCCTCTCTTGAAATTCTCGTACAAGTTTCTTCTTGAAACATTCCATTTAATTAGTGCCTCATTAATTCATCATTAATGAAATTATATCATTAATATATACATTTCTAAAATGGGTCCATTTCCCTTTTTAATAATTTTTTTTAAATAAACTTTTATTTCCACAATCTAATTAATTTCCCATTTAAAATGGGAGGCCTGTGTTTTAATTTTCTGGGAATTATAATCAAATTTTTAGCCATGTAAATCACTTCTGATATTATCTTCATCTTCTTATCTTTCCATCTATGAAAATTTTGGGCAAATCCGTCGCTCGGATCTTAATATATGAGGTCGTGAAGTTGAGTTGTCACGCAGGCTCATTAAAAATGTAGCTGACTGATATTTTAATTTTTGAGCAAAATGTGTCAACTTTCAGCACTTGAAATCTGTACCACCATCTTCTACATAGAAATACCTTTCCAATAGTATAAATTTGCCTGATTCCGACACATGAAACTCAATTTATGGCCTCTGCAAGATCAACACTCAGCCACCGTCGATCAAAATTGATGGGCAAATCTCATCCCTTGAATGAATTTTTTGCTTCTCTTTATAAAATTCGACCTTCTGGCTTAAAATTCTATCCCACATGCATTGGGATATTATATTCTTCACGATATACAATACTAATTGTTTGATACACTTAGAAAGAAAAACGAGAAGAGAATAAATTATGGAGCTTGGAGGAGTCGGCCCTTGGAAAATTGTCGAATAAAATAATAATTTTTGGAATGTCCCCGTCGTCCACCTCATGCCCAATTGTTGATGAATAAGAAATTCATATACTTCCATGTGTCTTTGTAATAACTTTCCACATGTCTCTAATAATAATATTCCATGTGTTTCCCTCCACCAGTTGCCATGTGTCACAATTCCATGATTCCATGTGGAATGTTCTTATTGGTTCATGGTTTAAATAAAGAAAACTTTGGAAGAATGGTTAAGTATGGGAGAGTGATCGAAAGGGTAAGTGAAGGGAAGGGGGAGGATTTTTAGATAGCGGAAGTAGGAAGGGTAGTTTGTAGGCTGTGGGGATGGATGAGAGAGAGTTTGAAAATGGAGTTTTTCATAAACCCGCCAACCCGGGAACCCGCAAATCACTGAAATATGACTAAGTGTTAAAGTTTTGAATGAGAAGGGAGGTAATGGGGGGAATTTAGGCGTCGGAGGTAGAGAGTGTAATATGTATATAACGGGTTGGCAAGTGAGAGAATGTTAAAAGATAAGGAAATGTATGAGTCCGCCAACCCGCGAACCCGATGAGGAGATGAAGGAAGAGTCCCAAAAATGTTTAAGTGTAGAGACTAGTGGAGCATATGGAGAAGAGTGGTGAAAAAAGAAAAATGGTTAAGTGTGGAGATGAACGGTGAGGGAAATAAGTGATGAGAGTACTTCATAACTTTAAAATGGAGAGGAGAACAATGATACTTAGAAAAATTCTTCATAATCTCTCATTCAGACCTTTAGACCAGATATTGAATAACTTAGGCATATGGCAACGAATTTCTGATCCAAAACAAGCATGGTGAAGCTGAGACTGAGGGCTGCAGAGTGAACTTTTAAAAGTTCAAAAATTAATTTTTTTGATATCAAGGCTTTTATGAATCTAAGTGCAGAAAAATATAGATGACCAAGTTTTGGTCAACAACTAGCTCCAGTTGTAGGACAATGACCCCATGTGGGTTACTGAGAATACCAGAATCTCAAGACCAATTACCTTCTCCATTGGACTATGGAGTCATCTTCAAATTGAACTCTTGTAATTTTTCTTCTTTCATGGAGTTATCTTCAAACTTCAATATAAATACTCCCTTATTATGAAAAACTTAACTTAAGAAACAAAATATGTACATACATGATCTACCTACCCTAACTTACTTGAAAGAAAGGGGAACCTTAGGTATAGGCAAATTTCCAATGGAGCCATTCGAGCATCGCATTAACTTGTGAAATGGGCTCCAATGGTAAGAGAAATATTTGGGTTTCTACCAATAAATCACGAGCATGAAAATCAAGAGCATGCCCAAAATGTACAACAATGGGATCGATCAATGTGTGTAGAAGACTTGTTTGCATTGGTGGGATGACAATAATTTCGAACCAATATTCAATACAATCTACTCTTGGCTGCCCCAGAGTGCTGCTATCTTCAATCAAATGAGAAATTTTTTTCTTGAAAAAGTTCTCTTTTTCTTCTTTTTCCACATTCAATATTATTTTTTCATTGGCGATGTCTTGGAAATGTTCTTCTTCTATGCAATGGCTATCTTCTTTATTTTGGCTGAATTCTTCTTGCATTTTTGGTGGAGACTCTTTAATTTCTTCCTTATATGGAGTAAATGAGATGTTGATATCCTTTTCTTTATTTACAACCACTTCCAAGGTTCTTGATTCATCAAAAATATCTTGAAAAGAATATTCTTTCTTGTAAAGGTGATCTTACTCATCATTCTTCTCAAGATTCATTTCTTCCATTAATTCTTCTTGTTGCAAGTTCTCTTGTGATGTTTCATCATCTATTATAAGGATGAAATATTATTTTGTATTTGGTGGAGGCTTCTCAATTTCATTCTCAAATTTGTTGCTTGAAATATCTTCATATGGAGTATATAGGAGGCTGAAATTTTCTTCTTGTAATTTGGAAGTTTCATCTTTATCTTCAACAACATGACTTGACTTAAGAATTTCATCCACTCTTTGATTATATTCTTCTTCAAAATTGTGCATTTCATTATCTTTCTTCCATATGGGAGATGATGGGTGGGCAACAACATTTAAAAAATCAACAAAAACATATGAATGCACCTTTGGGATGAAATTTTCTGCAAATGAAGCTTCTAACACATCCCAACTAGTAATGGAGTTAGGCATCAATGAACTATACCGTTCAAGAGCATCCTCTCGTAGAGTTTGTAGGAATAATCTACATGTAACATTGTCTTCAGTGAGGTTGAAAACATAAAATGTACCTTTAAAATTAATCAAGTGTTTCTCTGCATCTTCTGAAGCATCCCCAAAGAATGTAGAAAAAATTTCAATAGCAATATTGCGCATTTGAAAATCTACTTCTAGTAGATTTAAAGGGGTATTACAAAATCGTCTCCTTCTTTGAGTATTTATCCCTTTTGATGAGTCTTGAAAAGCCATTGATGGGCATGATGAAGAATATAAAGAAGCATTATGACATGAATGAAACTCTTCATTTTGAATTTTTCCAGGTATTTCATTCTCCCAAATCTTTGGTGCTTCTTGTTTCTTTTTTATATTACAAAAAAGTGTTGATTTTTCAATATGCAAGGTTTAAGCATGAAGTTCATTCTTTTTTAGCATTTAACTTAAACCATAAGTAATTATGCTTCAACAACCAAGATCACAAGAAGAAACACCATGCACAAGAACACAAGAAGTATCCTGGGAAACCCTTCTCAGCAAGGGAAGAAAACCCAGCCAAATCCTTTGCTATATTATTCAAGAGAAATACCTTCACCACCAAGAAAACCTAGCATACAAGAGGGTGCTTGCAAACACTAGAAGACTAGCACCCAAGAGAGGTGCACACTTTTCCCAAGAAGATGTACTTGCTGAAATTTCCAATCTCACACAAAAGATATATTTATGTTGGATTACTGAGAGGGGGGGTGAATCAGTAATAGAGAAATATAATCTTTTTTAACCAAATGATCCGAGTGTTATGTCAATGTATAATTATCATCCAATAATGATCAATGAACAAATGAACAATCATACACATACACAGTACATCAGTGTTTTACGTGGAAACCCAAAGCGAGAGATAACCACAGAATGTGTTTTCTTATATGTCTTGAAGAATTACATTCATTAGAAGAACCAAATTCCTTTATTTTCTAGATGCAACTGGAAGGAGGCTCCAACCCCCTAGTTTCTTAGGCTACAACCTGAGGGAAGCTCCAAATCCCCAATTATCTGGCTACAACCAGAAGGAGGCTACAACCTCCTATGTTCTCCAGCTACAACTAGAAGGTGGCTAGAACCACCTGTCTTTGCCTCGTCCAACCGCCCTGAGGTAGAAGTAGAATGACGGAACCACTATCACACTATCACTGTGAGATATACCGCTATAAACCTGTACCAATAAATCTGAACCATGCATCAACCATGTATCAACCTGTAATCAACATGTACCATAAACAAGTGCATCAACCATGCACCAACTTGTACCAAACAAACTGTACCATAAACAAGTGCATCCAACCATGTACCAAGTATGTACCAATCATGTGTCAACTACTCATCAATATGTACCAACATCATCAACTATACACCTCATGTATGTGCCAACT
>ML792594.1:51492-78198 GCA_009831015.1 Picea engelmannii
TTTTTATTCCATGATTGTTGCAGTAGTCCATAAATTCCTTTGAGGTGAACTCTCCTCCATTATCAGATCTCAAGAATTTGATTTTTGAATCCATTTCATTTTCAACCATTTCCTTGTAGATCTTGAAGTTTTCAAAAGCTTCTTACTTATTCTTGAGAAAACAAACTGCAGTCATTCTTGTATAATCATCAACTAACAACATAAAGTATTTCTCACCTTTTAAGCCCTTTGTTTTAGTTGGTCCAACTAGATCAGTATGCACAATTTTCAGTGGTCATGTCATTGAATATTCCTTTGATTTGAACTTAGTCTTTGTTTTCTTTCCTTGTTGACAATGCTTGCATAAAGTGTTGGTTGGTTTCGTGATCTGGGGAATTTCTCTAATTGCTTCTCTTTTGCTGACTTTGACAAGGTTATCAAAATGTATGTGACCCATTCTTTTGTTCCATAGCCAACTTTCATCTTCCTTTCCTAGACAACATTTTTCATTTCCAACTTCACTTAACACATATATGTTGCTTGAAGTTCTTGCAGTTGTAGCGACCAATTTCCCTGAACCTTCTTTTCTTATCTCACACTTTTGTGAATCGAAAGTAACTTTATGACCTTGGTCACGCATTTGAATCACACTTAGAAGATTATGTTTCATATCTTCTACTAGTAGAACGTTTTCTACCTTTTCATTCTTGTTCCCAATTCGAACTGTGCCTTTTCCAATGATTTTGGTTGAATCATCATTTCCGAAGGAGACTGGTCCATCTCTTTCCTTTCGTAATGTAAGAAACTTGTCTCTATCACCTGTCATGTGTTTTGAACACCCACTGTCAACATACCAACCACGTTTCTTCTTCTTAGCTTGTAGAACGAGTGTGCATTCTTCATTGCTATACTGATCTTGCTTTCTTATCCATGTCCTTTTTTGTGGTTCTTGTTTGTGACTGTTTTTGTTCTGTTGAGGTTATTTAGGAGGGATTGTCATTCTGCACTCTTTGGCCACATGTCCAAAATTGTTACATTTGTAACATTCCACTTCATTTCTCAAGGATTCAAACATGTTGCAATTTCTTCTTTGTATTTCACTAGGCCTTCTTGAATAACCCCTTTGTGTATAACTATCAAAATTGTTGTTGTTCCTATTGTTAGCTCTGCAATTCACAACTTTATGTCCAAAATTATTATATGCATAACGTAAACCAAAAAATATAATTTGATACCTGGGAGTTGAGGATATTCTGAAAGGAAGTGCTCTTGTGAATCCTTCTTCTTCTTGAGGCCTATCTGTCATTTGTTGATTCTGAAATCTGAATCTTCTCGATGGGGGACTGTCCCTGTAATCTTCTTTGTATATCTTCCTATCCCCTTTGATTGTTTCTGCATAGATTTTTGGATAGGTTTCTTGCTTTGTTGTTTTGGAGCTTGATCCATTTTCTGTCTGATTGTATCCAAGTCCAGTCTTGTCAAAATGATATTTTTGACTGCTGATAATGTCATCCAAAACTTTTGAGCTATTCTGCTTATTTTTCTTTTGAATATCCTTTCTTAATGTTACAATCTCTGCTTCCAAGTTTCTGATGATCCTGTCATTTTCTTCTAGTTGTTCTTTGAGTGCTTCTTCAATTCTTTTATCTTATTCTATTTGAACTTTCAATTTTGTGATCATTTGTTCTAGTTCTTGAGTGTCTTCTTTCTTGTCTAGTTCGTCTTGTAGTTTCTTGTTCTTCTTCTTTTCTCTTCTAATAACATCTATGGCACACATTAATTCTTCTCGAAAGTCAACTTCTATTTCTTCAATTTCTTCTTCGACTTCTTCTTCGGCTTCTTCATATTCTTCTTTAGAGCTTCTTTGTTAGAGTCTTTTACTGCCATGAATAGAACTCTTCCTGTCTCGCTATCACTGACTTCATCTTCATTTGATGATGAGATGTCTTCTTTGGTGCATACGCTTTTCTTGAAAATTTTCTTTGTAGTTCTTTTGCCTTTATATGTTTGTTTGTCCTTTGAGTAACCTTCATCATTTCTCCTTTTCTTATGAGGAAATTTGTTAGCAAAATGACCAACACCATCACAATTAAAACAAATTAAAGAAATCTTACCTCTATACCTATCGTCAGTTCCCTTGTTCAGTCTTTTGATGAAGTTCACCACTTCTTCATCATCTTCCGAGATGTCACTGTTGCTGCTATATTCTTCTTGTTGCTCTTTCTTTTGCTTTGATCTTTTGGACGCTTTGAAGGTTGCTTCTTTTACATCTGGATTTTCTTGTTCAGTTCTCATTTCATATGTTGTGAAGATTCCATGCAGTTCATCCATGCTTATTGAGTTTAGATCCAATCTTTCTTCTAGTGCTAATATCTTAGGGTTAAATCTCATAGGAAGAGATCATAGTACCTTTTGAAAAATTACAGATTCTTTGATTTCTTCTCCCAATCCTATGATTGCATTCACTGTTTCATCAACTCGTAAGAAGTAGGCTGTAATATTCTCATCTTCCTTCATTTTTAGTTGTTCGAATTGACCCCTGTAAGTTTGAAGCTTTGCTTCTTTGACTTTTGTATCTCCTTCATAAATATTTCGAAGCTTGTCCCAAATCTCTTTAGCGTATTTACAATGTGCAACTTTGGTGAATATTGTTTCACTGAGGCCATTCAGAAGTGCATTTGTGGCTTTGGAATTATTCTGACCGAGTTTCACTACTTTGTCATTTGTTGGTGGAACTATTGGTGTTGTGTATCCATCTACAATTGATTGCCAGATTTCAAATCCCTATGCCTGTATATATGCCATCATCCTTATGGTCCAAAAAGCATACTTCTGTCCATCAAACTGTGGTATTCCATATTTATACAAGTTTTTTCTCTCCACGATCTACCTTTCAGTGGTTAAACTGATTTCTAAAGGAACCTGCTCTGATACCAATTGTTGGATTACTGAGAGGGGGGGTGAATTAGTAATAGAGCAATATAATCCTTTTTAACCAAATAATCTAAGTGTTATGTCAATCCAGAATTATCATCCAATAATGAGCAATGAACAAATGAACAATCATACACATACACAGTACACCAGTGTTTTACGTGGAAACCCAAAGCGGGAGAAAACCATGATTTTTTTTTCTTATATGTCTTGAAGAATTACATTCATTGGAAGCACCAACTTCCTTTGTTTCCCAGCTGCAACTGGAAGGAGGCTCCAACCCCCTAGTTTCTTAGGCTACAACCTGAGGGAAACTCCAACTCCCCAATTATCTGGCTACAACCAAAAGGAGGCTACAACCTCCTATGTTCTCCGGCTACAACCGGAAGGTGGCTACAACCACTTGTCCTTTCCCTGTCCAACCACCCTGAAGTAGAATTAAAATGATGGAACCACTGTCACACTATCACTTTGAGATATACCGTTGTAAACCTGTACCAATAAATCTGAACCATGCATCAACCATGCATCAACCTGTACCTCAACCTGTAATCAACATGTACCATAAACAAGTGCACCAACCATGCACCAATCTGTACCAAACAACCTGTAATCAACCTGTACCATAAACAAGTGGATCCAACCATGTACCAAGTATGTACCAATCATGTGTCAACTACTCATCAATATGTACCAACATCATCAACTATACACCTCATGTATGTGCCAACTCATCAACTACTTGTCTCAACCATGCACTCAACATGTACCTCAACCAAAAGCCCTCATCAATTTGATCATAAAAATCTGATTTGTAGCTCTGTAATAGACCTGGATTATATAATCACATTCCTGCAAACCTTCCTTAACTTTAAGAACACGAGACTAGCATTTTCATCAAACTTTTCTTTAGTCTCACATGCCTAGTTTTGGATTAGTCAACAACCCTAACTTAAAGTAATCATTACTTTTCACCTGTAATGAATAAAGATATGAAATTGATACACAATGTTCTTAAGTGTGTTTTATGCAATTACTCCAAGTGTCACTACTTGGAGCCTCTCAGAAAAGGATTTATAGCAAAAATGACATACCTTGCTGAATTTTGGCTTATTCTAGAGAACGACCATGTAGAGCGTGCCCCGCACAGAATATTTGTTGAATAGCTCCAAAACTATCACACATCATACTACATACTGTACTCTAACCAACACATTTGGTCTTACTGAATTTGGATTTGTTATGAATAAGTTATGACATTTTTACCTGAAACACCTATTTTTGACTAGTTTCGGGACTAGCCACAAACCCTATTTTCCACGGAGTGTAACTCCAAAAATACAACGACCCACAAGATGAACTTTTTACCACAGGTACTTGGATATGTTTCCTCAATTTCATAGAAATTTCACAGTCTGAATCAGTTTAGAAAAACAGTTATTGCGAAAATGGTGAGATGACCTGTAAATAACATACCTTAGAAAGCATCATCAAAAGAATTTATCCTTCCTTGAATTCCGGCCTTCTTTTCTTCACCTTCCCTCAGAAATTCGGCTTAGATATCCTTTGGTTACCTTAGACACCTATAGGTATTCAATATTCTCAAGTGTATATTAAATGAGAGAGCGTTGTCTCTTATTTATACTTTCCAAGTAGCTTCCTTAAAAACATCTTCTATGTCACTTTGCCCACTTTCCTTATTTTAGGGTTAACCCACTTCTAATTTATCCATTGAATTTATTATTTAAGTAATTTATTTTGTATTCACTTTTAATTATAGTACACTCATCACTTCACTTTATTATTTACCTTCTACAATCTCTTAAACCACTTTGACTACTTTGACCTCTTGGGGCTTCTAGATGACATATGAGGGTCCTCCAACTTCGTAAGGCCATAACTCTCAAATCGTGAGAAGTTATGTGACGTTACACATACCACCAGAAATGGAATGACATGTACTATCCATAGATAATAGTATTACCTTCAAATATAGAAAAATTCATGCTGTTATCCATCAAACAAACTTGGGTCCATTACGCAAACCTGGATTCTCCAACTTCACATGGTCATAACTCTCTAACCGTGAGGATTTATGTGATGTTCCACATACCAATGGAAATGGAATGATAAGCAGTATCCATCTAGGATAGTTTCCTTGACAAATTCAGTGTCCTTCATCTCATTATTCCACAATTAATCATGGGTTCTCTTACTCCGCAAAGCGTCTTCCCGTGAGGGCTTTCACCATAAGGGGACCACTTTGGAGTTCATCCATATTTACTTCTTATCAACCATGGCAAGACAATAATGAGTCATATTTACATCAAAAAATCTTGGGTCCATTACCCAAACCTTTTTGTTGTGGGGATTTCTTCAATGGTTGACATCAATGACAACCAACCTTAATCAACAATTTCCTCAATGGAGAATTTACCTTTACTTATGTTAGACTTGACCTGTCAATAGAAGTGTCTATTGGAGCAATGGGGACAAACTCTCTAACTCATAATATAACTAATAATAACCAGATTAATTATCTTTTACATTAAATATCAATTACTTTAAGGTGGGGCCAACCTGTACCCTTTACATTACATTTAGGGTTACAGCCAGGTCTGACTCTAGAAGAATATAGCAAGGGATCTCATACACCCACTAGTGCTCAGCCACTAGGGGCACATCCATAGGGATGTCCATATCTCTATCTCAATGTGTCTCACAGGAGAACCACACCCACTAGTGCTCAACCACTACGATCATGGTCACCTGTGTTCATCCACATGCACGTCCACTAAATAAATCTTCTTTCCCACTGCATTACATAGGACAGCCATCTAGAGTTCATCATCTCAACTCTATGCTCAGAGGAGGCTAATACATCGTCTTCATCTCTATCTCATAACGATGCACCCAACTCATGGGAATTCACATGTTCACCTTGTGCTCAACCACAGGCATGTCCAACTCAACAAATCTCCTTTCTCACTATGTTACATGGGAGAATCATCTGGAGTTCATCATCTCAACTATCTGCTCAAAGGAGGCTAATACAACGTATTCATCTCTGTCTCATAATGATGCAACTAGCTCATGGGAATTCACACGTTCACCTTCTGCTCAGCCATAGGCACGTCCAACTTAGTAGATCTCCTTTCTCACTGTGTTACACAGGAGAATCATATGGATTTATTCTCAACTCTCTGTAAGGAGGAGGCCATATCTACGTTTCAGCTCTGTCTCAGATAGGAACCACACATCCATCTCAGGGGATCTCTCTCAAGTTTTTGTCCTAGAGGATGTCTCACGCAGATGTAATCATCGACACTCCCTCTCAGCTAGGGAGGGATTCTCCACCAGGCCAAGTCTCTCACGAAAATAATTGAACTTTGTCTTGGCAAGCAGTTTGGTGAAGATATCTATGATCTACTCATGGGTAGGAATATATTGTATGTGTATTGCCTTCCTCTACACCATGTCTTTGATATAGTGATACTTTATCTCGATGTGTTTCGATTTTTCATGAAAAACATGGTTCTCAAAGAGCTTTACACATCTATGGTTATCACAATGAATAGTAGTAGGATCCATCTCATGATCAAATAAGTCAGTCAGAATTTTGTGAAGCCACGCTTCTTCACAGACTGTTACACTCAATGCAATGTACTCTGCCTCTGTGGTTCTCAATGCCACAGAGCTTTGTTTTCTGCTACACTAGGAAACCATGGTAGACCCTAAAGTAAAGAAACAACCGGAGGTGATTTTTTTGTCCACTGCGCTCCCTACCCAATCTACATCGGAATATCCTTGTAGGCTCAATTCTACACTGGAGGCATATCTTAGGCCATAACCAATTGTTCCTTGTAAGAATCTCAATACATGTTTTGTAGCTATCCAGTGTGTCTGTCTCAGTTGGCTCATAAACTGGCTAAGCACATTCACTACATAGAATATATCCAGTATGGTGTTAACCAGATACATCAGTGATCCATACATCAGTGATCCAATCAACTATATGTATAAGTGTGGATCTACCTCTCCTGAATCATTATCACTCATCTTCTTCAAATCCATCACCATTGGAGTGGGCATGGTTCTTCATTCTGTCATACCGAACTTTTTCAATATCTCCACAGTATATTTTTCTTGACTCAAGAAAATCTCATCTATCCTCTACCATACTTCTAGTCCCAAGAAGTAGTGCATCAAGCCCAAATCCTTCATTTAAAATTTGGCAATCAATGCTCGTTTTCATTTAGCAATGAGTCTCTCTGAACCAGTTAGGAAAAGATCGTCCACATATAGGACCAAAATCAAACACTCATTTCCATCAATGTGATAATATAAGTTTGGATCAACAACACTTTTGTTGAAGCCCAGACTCATCAGAAATCCATCCATTTTCTTGTACCAAGCACGTGGTGCTTGTTTTAAACCATATAGGGCTTTCTTCAACCTGCACACATGAGATATTTCATTGTGTATAATGAATCCTTCTGGCTGCTCGATATAAAATTCTTCCTCATTTTCACCATTGAGAAAGGATTTCTTTACATCCATCTAGTGTAGCTTCCAACCCATGGAAGCAGCTAGTGTAATGATAGAACAAATGGAGGTGTATCAGGCTACTAGAGAAAAATTCTCATCATACTCAACTCCCTCTAGCTGTGAGAACCCTATGGCTACAAATCTTTCTTTGTATTTTTCAATGCGTCTATCAGTTGCATGCTTGATTTTATAAATCCATTTGGAAGTCACTACAGACTTTCCCTCTGGTCTTAGAACAATATTCCATACATCATTTTTCAATATAGATTGATATTCTTCAGTCATGGCATCTTTCCATATTTGTTCACCTGAATCTTCTCCATGACAAGATGGATCTAAGTCAATGATGTGGGTCATGGATGAAAGGTAGCTTGAGAATCTCTTTGGTCTCTTTCTCCCTCTGTTTGTTCCTTGAGGGGCTTTATGTCCCTCTGCTTCTTGTAGAGTTTGTCGGGCCCAAGTAGGCCTTTTATGTCCAACTGTAATATCTCTAGGTATGTCACTTGGAGCAATTGGATCGGTTGGAATAACTGGATCAACTAGAGTTACTGGATGAACTGGAATAATGTATGTCTCCCTCTAAACTGCTGAAGGGGGAGAAGGTATTGTCTCACTATCAATTTCCATCTGAGCTTCTCTGGATCTTTGGAAGGCTACTTCTTCTTCAAAGGTAACATCTTAGCTTATTTCAATTTGTCTTTGACCAAGAATGTAGATTTGACGTACCTTTCTCCCTGAAGGTTCTAGCTTGTATCTCTTCTCTTTGGGTATATGAAAATATACGGGACACCCAAATATTTTGAAGTGTCCAATCTCAGGCTTCATTCTAGTGAAGGATTCTTCTAGAGTAATGTTCTTCAGGATCTGATGTGGAATTTTTTTTTGAACATACATTGTTGTCATACATGCTTCTACCCATAAATTCATAGGTAGACTCTGATCATGTATCATTTCTTTGGTTTCCTCAATGATAGTTTTGTTTTTCCTTTTTGCAACCCCATTTTGTTGAAGGTTGGAAGGAACTGTGAACTCCCTCTTGATCCCTACTTCAATACAAAAAATGATGAAATATTTTGAGGTGTATTCTCCTCCATTATCTGATCTTAATATTTTGATCTTTCTTCCAGTCTGGTTCTCAACCTAAGCTTTGAATTCTTGAAATTTTGCAAGGAATCGATCCTTGTTCTTCAGAAAGTAGATCCAAGTTTTCCAGGAGTGATAATTTATGAAGATTACATAGTATAAGTACCCATTTAGAGATGCAACAGTCATTGGACCACACGCATCTGAATGTATCAAGTCCAAGATTTCCTTGGATCTATTGTCACTTCTTGAGAAGGATCCTTTAACATTTTTTCCAAGAGCACAACCTTTTCAAACACCTTTATGTTGAATCTATATTTATGGTAGACTTGTTACCATTTTCCCTAGAGATGGGAGAGATCTATAATGAATGTGAGCAAGTCAATTATGCCATATCTCACTCAAGTTGATAGTGTCATGTAGCAGGGCATGGACTGGTTTGATGGTTAATCTGTACAAGTTGTTTTCTCGGACACCAATTACCTTGGCATAATTTATATGAGAGTCTCTATGCCATTCAAGAACTCTTCCTTCTGAGAAAGTAACCTTGTAGCCTTTATCTTCCAAGTCATAAATAGAGACAATGTTCCTCTTTATTCTGGGTACATTTAGTACTTCTTTTAATTGAAGTTGCATATATGAATCTAGTTGGAAGGTAGAAGTTCCAACCCCTCTCACATTATATCTGGAATCATCTCCAAGGATAACATGTAGATGTGTCTCTTTCTAAAAAAAATGTGTTAGGTGATCTTTAAGACCAGTCATGTGCATGGAGGCACCATTGTCAATTAACCAAGTATTATCATTGGTAGGGACCATACCTGAGAGTGTTGAGATGTTGATTTCTTCATCTCCTTGGGGTCTTGTCTTCCTGGAACTGAGTTTACTTGAACCATCAAGCTTGTCTCCCATCACGATTTTGCTCATTTTAATTTTGGATTCTTCACAAACCCTTCTCAACTAGGCTAGAAAGCCTGACGGCTAGGATAGGATAGCACTTTTAGGTTTTGTTGGACTTATGACTGCCAATAATAATCCTTTGAAGGATATGATATCACTAGTGGGATGAATAGCTCCTTCAAGAGCTTGCAGAAACCCAATTCTGAAATTTTCTGCAGAAATTAGCAAAACCCTAGAAACCCTAGGGCCAAAAAGTCAAAATGCTCAAAATTGCAGTTTGAGACTTGTTGGAGGTGTGCTAAAGGAGGATGTACACACCTATGATATTTTTAGGCCCAACGTCCAAGTTCCAAGTGCTGAAAACTCCCAGAAGGGTGGGTCGTATATATTTTTTGGGAACCCTAGGAGGGTCATACGGTTTCTGCAGGAGAGAGAGAGGATGGTTGAAATCTGTTTATGCAACGGGTTCTTCAAGACCTATTCTCTGATACCATGTTGATTTTTCAATATGCAAGGTTTAAACATGAAGTTCATTCCTTTTTAGCATTTAACTTAAACCATAAACAATTATGTTGCAGCAACCAATATCACAAGAAGAAACACCATGCACAAGAACACAAGAAGTATCCTGGGAAACCCGTCTCAACAAGGGAAGAAAACCTAGCCAAATTCTTTGTTATATTCTTCAAGATAAATACCTTCACCATCAAGAAAACCTAGCACACAAGAGGGTGCTTGCAAACCCTAGAAGACTAGTGCCTAATAGAGGTGTGCACTTTTCCCAAGAAGATGTACTTGCTGAAATTTCCAAACTCACACAAAAGATATATTTCCTCAATGGTGAATGTACCTTTACTTATATTAGACTTGACCTATCAACATAATTGTCTATTAGCAAAACAAGGCTGACCTCTCTAACTCACAATATAATTAATAATAACCAGATTAATTATCTTTTACATTAAATATCAATTACTTTAAGGTTGGGCCGACCTGTACCCTTTACATTACAATCAGGGTTACAAGTAGGTCTAACTCTAGAACAATATAGCAAGGGATATCATACACCCACTAGTGCTTAGTCACTAGGGGCACATCCATAGGGATGTCCATATCTCTATCTCACTACATCTCACAAGAGAACCACACTCACTAGTGCTCAACCACTATGATCACGTTCACCTGTGCTCATCCATAGGCACGCCCACTCAACAGATCTTCTTTCCCACTGCATTACATAAGAGAGTCATATGGAGTTCATTATCTCAACTCTATGCTCAAAGGAGGCTAATACATCATCCTCATCTGTGTTTCATAACAATGCACCCAGCTCATGGGAATTCACACATTCACCTTGTGCTCAGCCACAGGAACGTCCAACTCAGTAGATCTCCTTTCTCACTACGTTACATAGGAGAATTATCTGGAGTTCATCATCTCAAATCTCTGCTCAGAGGAGGATAATACATCGTCTTCATCTCTGTCTCATAACGATGCACCCAACTCATGGGTATTCACACGTTCACCTTGTGCTCAGCCACAGTCACGTCCAACTCATCAGATCTCCTTTCTCACTGCGTTACACTAGAGAATCATCTAGAGTTCCTCTCAACTCTCTGTAAGGAGGAGACCATCTCTACATTCCAGCTCTGTCTTAGATAGGAACCACACACCCATCTCAGGGGCTCTCTCTCAAGTTTGTGTCCTGGAGTATGTCTCACGCAGTTGTAATCATCAACAAAAAGGTGAGCCATGCTTACAATAAACAAAAATTTTCTTGAATATTCTTCTCCAAACTTTGAGCCATGGAGATTTTTGGTTCCTCAAATATCTTGAAAATAAATCGTCCCCAGTACGGTCATCAAAAATGTTGATGCTTGAATCCGTCAGGACCGAAATGAAAACCTCATGAGGACATTAGTCCCCCTTCGTTTTTAGAGAGGTGGTACTCCTCTTGGACTAAAAGATATATCTATGATATCTTGGATTAGGAGAATTCTAGGTAGAAAACCCTAAATCTTTATTGCATGATATTATGAAATAAAAATGGTTCTTCAATAACCTGAGTACAATCTTTATGTGAATAAAAAGATTGAAGGAGGGATTCAACATCAGAATTAAAATGTGATCAACATCACACACAATCTTCTTAACAATATATAAATACATCGATATATTCTTCATAGGAGAGAATGATTTGATCATCTCAAAGAATTTTAACAGAGTACTGCAATCAAGATCAAAAGAAAATTTGATAGGTCAACCTCAAATACTTCATATTCTGAAAATAGGGTTACAAAGCACAGTCGAGATCGCAATTTTTTGTGGAGTTTTATTTATGAAAGATGTTCTTCATTACAAAATATTTGACAGCCATTTATGTGGCTACAAATACTCCATGATCATATAAGAAAATATCTTAGAAGAATATAAGAAGAACACTCAACAACTCATCCTTGTTCCCAACTCTTAGATTCGAGCATAAAACTATGAGAAGTGGTGTAGAAGAATATATATAAACAAAAATGGAGAAGATGGAGATTTCTTTATTTTGATTAGAAGCTTGATTTTGTATCCGTGGTTGTACCTTCTTCTTCCTCTGATCTTATGCCCTACCCCTTTGACAATATTGATTCTTTCGCCTTGAATGAAACCTCTCTTCTCTTTTTAAGAAGAGATTTTCTAACTACCTGAGTAGTTAGGGTTTTCTTCCTCTCTTGAAATTCTCGTACAAGTTTCTTCTTGTTTCATTCCATTTAATTAGAGCCTCATTAATTCCTCATTAATTAAATTATATCATTAATATATACATAACTAAAATGGCTCCATTTCCCTTTTTAATAAAAACAATTTAAAGTATAAGTCGTGCTTTATACTTGTCGTGCTTTATACTTGTCAAATTCACCATGTTGGTTGTATTTAATTCTATAAACCCATTTGCATCCGATGGGTTTAATACCTGTAGGAAAATCAACAAGTTTCCAAGTGTTGTTATCAATTACTGCTTGATATTCCTTAACCATAGCATGTTGCCATTCTTTATGTTTTACTGCTTCTTTGTATGTGGAAGGTTCAGTAAAATCATTTGCTACCAAGGCAAAATTCCCTTCATTGTTGTGTGATCCCCTTGTTCCTGTTTTATTCTGCTCATCAGGCCTTACATCTTTCAAAAGTTGAATTGCCCATTTTGGTAGTTGATGTTCACTGGTTTGGGGATCTGAATTACCATTATTGTAAATTGGATTAATGTAAACTGATGTTCGTTGATCAGTTGAAGATACTGGAGGTGGAGAATCATTGTCATATGAACTGTCATTGCTAGGAGAGTCATATGAACTGCTGGAAGACCCAGATGATGTTGTCGAAGTAATGGGACTGGATGTATCATATTCAGATGAAGGAAAACCAAGTTCATACCAATTATGAGAATTTGGTTGATATTGCACTTTTCTTTGTCTTTGATTTCCTTTAGTTTCTAACTTTTGAAGAATACTTTCTATTTCTTCAGCACTCTTACTTTCATTTTCATCAAAAACTACATCCCTGCTCACAATAAATTTTCCATTGGACAAAAGTCGATACCCTTTATTCTCATCAGAATACCCAATCATTGTGCATTTCAAGCTTCTTGAGTCAAGCTTAGTTCATTTTTCTTTCGGAACTAAGGCATAACATACCGATCCAAAAACTCTAAGATGTTTAACTCGAGGTTTGAAACCAAACCATGCTTCATAAGGTGTGATTCTGTCCAAAGAAGCAGTTGGAGATCTGTTCCTTAAGTAGATAGTTGTATGGATTGCTTCTGCCCAATATATAGAACTTAACCTTTTAAAGCTTAACATGGATCTTGCCATTCCTAACAAAGTGTGATTCATTCATTCTACGACTCCATTTTGCTGAGGAGTGTAGAAATTAGTAAGATGTCTTCTTATCCCATTGTCTGTGCAATAAGTTTTGAATTCATTAGAAGTGAATTCTCCGCCATTATCTATCCTGAGAGTGCCTATCTTTTCTTTAAATTTGTTTTCAACAAGTTGACGAAAAATCTTAAAATTTTCAAATACTTCTGACTTTTTCTTCAAGAAGTAAACCCAATTTATTCTACTGAAATCATCAACAAAGAGTAAAAAATATTTTCAACCACCGAAAGAAGTTTCTAGGGGTCCACAAACATCACTGTGAACTAGTTGCAACCATCGATTTGCACGCCATGAACTTGTTGAAAAACTCTCTCAACTCTGTTTTCCATAAATGCATGCCTCACATTTTGAAGTTTCCTTTTTGAAAGTGGGAAGTCCCTTAACCATCCCTTGTTTTTGCAGTTGAGAGAGACTTTCAAAGTTGAGATGTCCATATCTCACATGCCACAATCTGATAGGTGAGATACATGTACTTACTGTTCCTCCGAAGTCTGAATGTCGTGGAATAACGGTCCCTTTCATCCTTAAAAATTTCCCATATTCATAACCTGTCATCACTGTTTTCATATTCCGTTTGACTGAATTAATCTTAACTAAACCATCTTCCATAATTACCTGATGTCCTGCTTGTCAAATCGTGACTAAAGATAACAAATTCTTTTTAAAGGTGGGTACATACCATACATTTGAAATCATTTGTTCTTCAATATCAGGTAAATAAACTTTAACTACTCCTTTTCCATAAGGAGTATGTTTTGTATTATCTGCAAGAAAGACTGAATTAAGATGGCATTCTTGAAAATTCCAAAAAAAATCACGTCTGAAAGTCATGTGTTGAGATGCTCCTGAATCTAAAATCCAAGAATCTTCATAATCACTTTGAAAATCAGTGGAAATATGTAATGTTGAAGATGAGGTAAACACATATTCTGAATCATCATCATTTCGATCATTTGCAAATTGTGTTGTGTTTTGATGAAACTTGGAAATTTTATCAATGGAAGTTCAATAATCTTCTGCATAATGACCAACTTTGTTACATCTTCTGCAAAAAATTTGACTGAAGTCTCTCCCTTTGCCGAAATTTTGTCCTCTACCCCTTCTTTGACTTTTGTGTGGAGTTTGTCCTCTGCCTTGACTGTTGCCTTGAAAATAGCCTCTTCCTTGACTATTTCCTCTTGCGTGAAAATATCCTTTGCCTTGATTGTTTCCTCTGCCTTGAAAATACCCTCTGCCTTGATTGTTTCCTCTGCCTTGACTGTTTCCTCTACCTTGAAAATTATTTTCTCTACTTTGGCTTCAACCATGACCTTGTACAAAATTTCCTCTTCCTCTGTTGCTATAACTGTCACTTGAAGACTTACTTGTGTTGGCTTCTGTGAAAAAAACATCTTCCCCAACTTGCTTTATCTTTCCAAAAGTTTTGTTGTGTTGAGATAACAGTTCACTTAGTTCATCAAATGTAAGCTTATCTAACTTTCCATTTACTTGTAAAGTTTCCAAAAAATGTGTATAGGAAGAAGGCAATCCAACGATTAAAATTGTGGTCATGAAACTATCATCTACTGCTTGAAAACTAGCGTTTAGTATATCCTGCTTAATGTTCTTAAGTCTAGAAATATATTCATGTACATCACCTCCTTCAATCAATTTCTGTTGAAGCAACTTTAATTGAAGATCAACTTTCTTTGATTCAGGCTGAGTATCAAATAAATCTTTAAAAACTTTCAAAGCAGACCATGCATCAGTAGTATTTTCAATGTGAAGATACATCTCATCATTAACTGAAGATTTAATAAGTGCTAATGCTTTGGCATTTTTAACTTCCCATTTTGCTAATGTAGTTGCATCTGTCAGCTTAGTTGGCTTAGTATCTTCATTACATATATCACACCAAAGTTCATTGTAAATGAGAGTGCTTTCAATGAGATGTTTCCATGTCTTGTATGATTTTGTGCCTTCAAGTTTATTGGAGTCAGAGAACAAATTAATTAATTCCGACATTGTAGCGTTGAATCTTTGCACCAAAAAAAAATTAAGCAAAAGATATCAAGATGAGAAACACACCAGACGCATCACACAAAAACGACCTATCGGGGCTTGGCCTTAACCTTTGTATAGTCATTGAAACAGGAGAAAAATGACTGAGCTTGGCACTTGGCTCTAGTCAAATTCCAAGTAACTTTCAAAATTTTACACTTTACAAAACTCTTGCAATTTCCCCCCCCTCAAAGTAAAAAGATTTTGAGTTACAAAAAAATTTGTTACCCCCAAAAAACAATCACTTGAAATGCTTGTATCCTTTGATATACCTGCAAGTAAACCTTTGCCTACAAAGTCTTTTGATTGGCTGAAAGAAATAATGTTACTTCACTATTGCCTTTGAAAAGAGCAAGTAATAATAATAAGATAATTCGCATGTGGAAATAAAACATTCAGGGTTACTTCACTATTGCCTTTGAAAAAAGCACCTTCAACATTTTGGTCGACATATATTGATCCACGCTCACCGCACCAGTTATTTAATTTTCCTAAAAGTTATAATCCATGCCAAACACACCAACAAACTTCACGTTGAATCAAACCACTGCATACATTGTGTGTTTGTGCTACTTATTCTTTGATTCGCAAACCAGTATTCTGATCTTGTAGCTTCATTCGGCGAGGTGGGTATATTTACAGGTACAAAGTTTAAGCTTCCCAGCTGAAACGCCCATGTATAATCGCTGCCTCTTTTAAGTGAAAACTTAACAGCTTGAAGGGTAATCTCAATATAATGTAATTTTCTTAAAAAACCTACAAGTATTGAATAGGCTTGGAAAACACTTGACACATGAATGTTGCACTATTACTTGG
Organism: Picea engelmannii; assembly: GCA_009831015.1. Lineage (NCBI taxonomy): Eukaryota > Viridiplantae > Streptophyta > Pinopsida > Pinales > Pinaceae > Picea > Picea engelmannii. The sequence goes on from ML792594.1 coordinate 67,713, forward strand.
TGAATGTCATTAAAATATTTTAAGCTCGAATCGATCGTGCCTCTAAGATTTAATCTGTATCATGCACATTTTATATGCTCAACACAATAATTGTCACGCACATCTGCCACGCCCATCTATCACGCACATAAGCTTTAATCTGTATCACGCACATCTGCCACTGCATACAATTCGGTATCATGCACATTTGGGTGCCCGGACTTTTACCATTAAATCCCAGTTTCCTCCTCATACATCAGTTCAACCATCGATTTTCTTCATTTAAGCCTACAATTCTGATTATAACTGGTGGATTTTGGCAAAGATTTTACGCAAATTTAAATATGGGTTCGAGTGTTGACAATTCTGGTTCTCATGCAATTAACATAGATTGTGATTCACTTTCAAACAAAAGTAGCTGTGCTAGTGAGTCAAAAGACCAGAAAGACAAAAATGGAACAGGCAGATCGGAGAATTCACCAGGCTTGATCGGTGGAAATGATAGACCTTAGAAAATTCGTCGTGAGAAAATGGTAGACATGAGAAAATTTGTCATAAGAATGAAAGGAAGCATCAGTGCCAGAAAGAGAAACATGCATGGGAACTAAGAAACCGATGTACAGGCTATCTCCTGTCTAGAAAATTGGAAGTACTATCTCAGCATCTTGTTGCAATGGGTTTTACACCAGAATGTGCAATCTAGAAGGAGGGGCAGGTCACGTTAACAAAGACCAAATACAACAGGTAATCTAAAGATAGATATATCTGAATATTTTGCTCATATTGCAGGTATGGAAATAAAAATATAATTGTCCAAGAGCCGAGGTAGAAAGAAATTGTCACAAATATCTCATGTTGCCCAACAAATGATAGAAAACAATTTTTTTTTTTTTTTTCAACAAACAATTAAACTAACCAGTTTACTGACAAGATGGTCCATGTTTTTTTTTCTTGGCCTGTAGAGATGAAATCGCTACCTCTGATCAGCTAATCTCCTCTTCTGTTCAGCTGCATTACTAGAGCTCTGATACTACAATAATGACAGAAGTGTCCTTAGACACACACTTTTATTAAATAGGAAAAGAAATTACATAAGAGACTTTGCAAGAGTTTACACCCGAACAACTCAATACTCTTGCAATGAGCTATATAAAAGCTAAATGTCCTAACAAACTCTAGTTATGGATCACTTATTAAATAAACAAGTGTCCATTTACAATAGATGTTATCTTAACTATAATCCTAAATTTGAGCCTAAGATACAACACCTTTCTAGAGTCATATCTTTTACAACAATATTCTATTTCTAAATGTCTCCATTTATTAATCAAATATTCTAGATTATTAATTTAATATCCTAAATTAATAATCATTTTATTCTAACTTATTAAACTATGATATTTGTATTTTGGATTATCTAACACTTTTATTTCCACAATCTAATTAATTTCCCATTTAAAAAGGGAGGCCTGTGTTTTAATTTTCTGGGAATTATAATCAAATTTTTAGCCATGGAAATCACTTCTGATATGATCTTCATCGTCTTAGCTTTCCATCTATAAAAATCTTGCGCAAATCTATCTCTCGGATCTCAATATATGAGGTCGTGAAGTTGAGTTGTCACGCAGGCTCATTAAAAATGCAGTTGACTAATATTTTAATTTTTGAGCAAAATGTGTCGACTTTCAGCACCTGAAATCTATACCACCATCTTCTACATAGAAATACCTTTCCATCGGTATAAATTTGCACGATTCCGACACATGAAACTCAATTTATGGCCTCCGCAAGATCAACACTCGACCATCGTCGATCAAAATTGATGGGCAAATCTCATCCCTTGAATGAATTTTGTGCTTCTCTTTATAAAATTCGACCTTTTGGCTTAAAATTCTATCCCACATGCATTAGGATATTATATTCTTCATGATATACAATACTAAGTGTTTGATACACTTAGAAAGAAACACGAGAAGAGAAGAAATTATGGAGCTTGGAGAATTCGACCCTTGGAAAATTGTCGAATAAAATAATAATTTTTGGAATGTTGTCGTCGTCCACCTCACGCCCAGTTGTTGATGAATACAAAATTCATATACTTCCATGTGTCTTTGTAATAACTTTCCATGTGTCTCTAATAATAATATTCCACATGTTTCCCTCCACGAGTTTCCATGTGTCACAATTCCATGATTCCATGTGGAATGTTCTTATTGGTTCATGGCTTAAATGGGGGAAACCTTGGAAGAATGGTTAAGTATGGGAGAGCGGTCAAAAGGGTAAGTGAAGGGAAGGGAGAGGATTTGTAAATAGCAGAAGTTAGAAGGGTATTTTGTAGGCTGCGAGGATGGATGAGAGAGAGTTTGAAGGAGATTTTCATAAACTCGCCAACCCGAGAACCCGTGAATCACTAAAATATGACTAAGTGTTAAAGTTTTGAATGAGAAGGGAGGTAAGGGGGAAAATGTAGGCATCAGAGGTAGAGAGTGTAATATGTAGATAGCAGGTTGGCAAGTGAGAGAGTGTGATCAGATAAGGAAATGTATGAGTCTGCCAACCCGTGAACCTGATGAGGAGATGAAGGAAGAGTCCCAAAAATGTCTAAGTGTGGAGACTAGTGGAGCATATGGAGAAGAGTGGTGAAAAAATAAAAATGGTTAAGTGTGGAAATGAAAGGTGAGCGAAATAAGTGATGGGAGTAGTCCATAATTCGAAAATGGAGAGGAGAATAATGATACTTAGAAAAATTCTTCATAGTCTCTCCTTCGAACCTTTAGACCATATCTTGAATAACTTAGGCATACGACAACAAATTTCTGATCCGAAAAAATCATGGAGAAGTTGAGACTGAGGGCTACAGAGTGAAATTATAAAAGTTCAAAAATGTCTTTTTTTTTTATATCAAGGCTTTTATGAATCCAAGAGCAAAAAAATATAGATGACCAAATTTTGGTCAACAATACACCCACTATGTGCCTCTGTAGGTGTGAAGGAACATCTCATAATCTCATGGAAGGGACACCCATGGTAAGCCCCCTGGGCACCAACGCATCGTCCAAATGGTGACATCCCTGTTGGGCATACCATCCCTATTTCTACATGATGAAAAAAAAACATGTTTATATCCCTCATTGTACCTCAAATAAAATACAAATATTATAAAAATAAAATAAAATAAACACTTTTTGCAAGGTCACGTTTTTTCAAATGTACCTGATGCATCCCACTGTGCCCCTTCAGGGAGCACTACATCTGCACTACCTTTGAAGTCCATCTCGGAATAAGGATAGTCTTTTATCATCAAAATCCGCCTCCTCCACCATGCAAAGAAATCGACAATGAAATAAAATGATGAAGTCTCATTCCCCAATCGATGTGACAGTCTAGTCCACCTTTCCATCCGAGGCTCAAATATTGGATGATCGATCAAAGAAATATGCAGTTGCATCAAGGGTATTCATTTGAGGAAGAATGATACCAAGAAAGATCCATATCTAAATTGTTTATGCCTCCTTTATCTACATCTGGAAATCTGATCTTTGACATTTGTTAAAATTATGCACACCAATTGAAGATCTTCAACTCAAGACACTCAACTGTGTATGCCATCTGTGATTTGGAAGCCAGATGAGGATTGTTTCTTCCTTCCATTTTGGTGATAATGAATAGGATATCTCATAATGGAATATCTCTCACATCCTTAATGGAAATCCTACCACTTTCCTTGTGGGATCCCAACATGCAGAACCATGCTATGTAGTTATTAGTCTACAATGGCATGGTCCGGTGTCCGGATAAGACAATGGGTACCCCTCTTATAGAGAACCCCATCAGAAAGTACACATTATCAACCTTGATCTCTAAAATATGAGATCCCACTCGAAAAGATTACTCATCAGTATCCCACAACCCAATCAAATTCTCAAGGAGAAGTGTTTCCTTTCACATGTTTTGTATCTTGAAAAATTTCAGCAAACCACAATTCTGGAGTGTTTCCCTTGCTTGAGGGTCATGAAATGTGGCCAAATAATAATTTTCATTCTCTCTTTCCTTCCACTCGATCATATTGGATATCAAAATCCCTACAAAACAACATCAAGGATGATTAGTCAAAGCCCCGAGTCCAAAACTTCTTTCCCAAACAGTCAAACCATGCAAAACATTTCATGTTTTGCGCCTAACACCCCCTTACAAGATATTATAGAGTATTAGCGCACCCTATCCAAAGGAGCTAGGGTGCCAAGATCTGAGATGGTTCCCCTCCCGATGCCATGGGGGAGTGCCACCCTAGTAGGGCACTATAGAGGTTCCCAAGAATCCCAAAAATAGCCAAAATTTGCATGAAAATAGCCATGAAAACATTGAAAAGAAAGAGGAGGATAAAATTACCAACCTGGTCCAGAAGGAATGAAGAACAGAGGCCCAGATATCCTACAATCAATGTTGGGAAAAAACTGCTCCAAATGGAAAAAAACTCCAAGTAAAAGAGGCAGGTGAAAGTGAAAAGTGAAATGAACTAGTTTTTTCACCCAAATTACTTTTAACCACTTACAAACTAGTTTTATTAAAACCTTTTTCATATTGTAATTTCGTTTTATTTGATATTTTTCCATAATTTCCATTGGTTTTTAAAGAATTGCTAATGATTTTTTCCTAGAATGTATTTTTAATGCAGGAACATATGAGTTGAATCTTTTTGGTTACCTTGCAATCCATTTGAGCATGCTTTGTCATTCTTCGAGATTGATAAAATCGCGAAGAGACGTATGTTCGGCAATAGTTTAACCCTTTTCAGTCCCAACAGACTAACTATGAAAAATGAATACTCTAACCACTTTGGTTAGAAGAGTTCTCCTTCACATTATTTTATGTTTTTTCGGGCCTTGGAGACTAAAATTACGAAAAATATGGAGTCTTCTTTAATCTATTCTCAAACTCCCTAAACATGAAAAACAACCGAGTTTTCCTTCTCTGGACTCGTAAAAACCATACATTGAAGGGCCCATATGGGGACAAACCCTTACTTATTCCAGTTTGTTAAACATAGGAAGAGGAACTTACCGAAGGTGAGTTATACCGAGCACATGTTATCCTCCTTGAGCTCGATAAACAAGAAAGAGGTACTCATATATCTGGATGGGGGGGAAATTAAAGGAAGTGGGTCAAGTGTTTTGAAACCTTTAAGGCATTCATTTTCGTCGCCCTTGAACATGGCACATGTTTTCATCTCACCCTACACTTGGTTATTTCGCTCTCCCCTGAGTCATACCAACCCATGAGTCTTGCTACTCCTTCAGCTCACCTGAAGAGTTCCCTAGCCATTGTTGCACTATGTTTTGTTCCTTTTCTCAAATGAGTCAAAGCTACCAAGTCTTTTTTCATGCCTCATAAATGTTCAAGGGAAGTTTTTCACTTCATATCAACCATCTACAATATTACCAGTTTATATTCGTGTGTCAGTCCATATTCACCATCTCATATCACTTTCCTATAATTGTTTTGTGTCGATGATGGGGGATACACCAATGCCATCCTTCGACAAGTCTTTTCCTGTCCACTTCAGAACATTATCCAAGAATTTAACTTAGAAACATAGCAGTACCTTGGAACTTGCATGCCTCAATGGAAGGCCTCATCGCTTTCGATAGTGGATTTACATCAATGACCCCTAATCGATTGATTCCATGGATGTTGGACTTCAGCCGATTATTCACGTTCATTGGAGTGTAATATAAGTACCTTGGGAATCATCTACATCATTGGTGATTTCCCTTTCACTTGTTAACGGTATACATCAATGACCAGTAATTAAGCAATTTTTGCTATGTTCGACATCAAAAAATTTATTCATGTGGATAAAATCATACTATGTTGGGATCGGGACGAAGACACTGGGTTGAATACTCACCATGTTTCACCCAGGTTGCGATGGAAATAATTTAATTGATATACATAGATCCACTTGGTATTGGTCTGTGGCTATATTCTTGTCATATCGTAGCTCCACTATGTATTCTTTCATGGTTGTGATCAGGTCATGTCATGGAGGAATGGATCCACATTGTATATTTAATGGCTATATCCTTAGTCAAAATCACTATGGATCCACAGTGTATTGGTCAACAGCCATACTTTGAGTCATTTATATTTCGAGCATAGGTAATCTTGCCTCAGGAATGAAACATATATTAATATTGTTTGATGATTATTTTCAACTTCAACCAGGTTCTTTGACTCCACCACCCTTGCATTGAATAATCTATAAAGTGTTTTGGTCATCAATTTTCTCTTTTGAATTCACACTTTGGGGGGAATTTGTTACACATCAAAATTCCACACTTGCGTATAAAGTGTCACATGTGGCGCAAATGTCACATTTTAAGTGTTGCAAGTGTCGCATGTGGCACAAAAGTCATGTTTTAATTGTCGCAAATGTCATAAGTTTAAAACCCAAACTATCGCAAGTGTCGTAACATGCTCCATGAAATTTTTTAAGTGCTGCAACCCAATCGACACCATAGAAACACTTGTCACAACCCCCAAATCATGTAAGAAAATAAATCCCCATCATTTGACAATAGAAGCATAGTCTTTCAGCTAGGATTTTTGGCAATTACTGGACATTTCAAAAAATTGGCGCTCCCCTGCCCATACTTAACGAGCACCAATGCTCCCTATGCCATACAAAGGGGGCACCATGGTGCTCTGTCTTCAACATAAGGGGGTGCCATTGTTGATTGGAGGATATCTTGGTAAATCCCACCTTCTTCTATGGGACAACTCTAACAGGATGGGGTTTGTTTGGCTCGAATCCTACTCCATGGCTCTATCTTAGGAAAGAATCATAACCTATGGAGCCATATCCTCAACCTATTCCTAAAATACTCAAGATGGTTGAGCCTCTAAATGCCTATAAACTGGAGGCATTTCCATGGTGAAGGAGGAAGAAGAAATCAGTAATAACATCGTTATTTTTATCTTACATTATTCATGCAAGGGTTGGACAAGGAGAGCCTGGAGGAGCTGGTGCATCTTCAAACTCAAATTGTAAGTATATTCTTTGGGTTCTCTAATTAATATACTCTGGTGAACTAACCTGGTTTACTATGTAAATATCCAGAATACTTGGAATATAAAGATATCCATAAGGAAAATAAATAATATATATATAAAGGTATATAAAAATATGAGATAAGATAAGATACAATAAGAATGAGGGCCTTATATACCCGCATAGGGGTGCCCTTCCATGAAGAGACGTGACCTTTCATTGGGAAGGTGTCTCTTCATTAATTATTTATTAACTATTATAATGTATTTATATTTATTATTATATATTATGTTCATAACATTGTCTTCCCCCTTAAAAATGATTTGTCCTCAAAGCATACTTATGGAAGACTTATCTCTTGCTCTATCTTGTAATATCGTCTCCTTATTCTTTATTCCCAAATTAGTGATTGTTGAGAACTTGAAACGATAGGATATTCTAAGCGCTGCGTAGAACCGTCGAATTGTAAGGGAGTCTGCCCACCTTACATCGATCTTCTGCACAATGGGGCTTTTATGGGGTTCTTGTAGACAATTTGATGTATTTTGACTCCCATGATAACCTCTACCTTGAGCATCATTTGTAATGGAGGTAATATTTTTTGACATATTTGTCATTGTTTTTGTGGATACATTGATTGGTTGAAGTATTGATTTTTGTGATTAGGATGTCTATATGGCATCCTTGCAACCTAATCTTCACTTCATGTACTTGTATCTTCTTCTTTATTAACACTTGGAATTGAGTCTTCTTCATAACCCTGGCTTGTTTCTACTTCAACATATGAAGACCTATTTACATCAACTGAATCCCTTTGAGCTGTAAGGTTGACTAGGTCTGTATTAATTGCTTTATCCACCATCGGGTTTTTTCCATTTGAAGACTTTTGTAGTTCCATAGGTTCAATCATTGTCTCTTTATCTACCAATGATTCCTTATTGATAAGTTTTTCTAACTTGTCTTGTACCGTCTTCTTATCACTCTTTATCTTCTTAATTTGAGTGAGTAAACTTTGATTATGAGCTTTTAGGTGACAAATCTATGTCTCCTTGTCTATGACGATTTTGTCACATTATTTTTGGACCTTAAGTATTGACTGTTGTTTGTCTGACAATAGTATTTTGGAGATCTGATCAAGATCTTTTGACGTAGATATTGAATCTGACTTCACTGAGACGTCATGTAATTTTATTTTTTTCTTCTTGTAGGAAAACATTAAAAACTTTTTCTCAAGGTTTAATATTAAGCTACCCAGCGTCTCTAACCAAGTCGAGTCGAGGATTATATCAACCTATTTTTCATATATATTTGTAACCTCAAAATTAGATACGAGTTTATAATCTTCGAGTGTCAACAGTAAGTCCTTGATGTCACATTTATTGTGAAAAAAAAAAGTCTTTTGTTTCAATTACATTTGTCTTTGGAATTATTAATTGATTCACCAAATCCATACTTATGTGATTTTTCTTATTATCTGGACAAATGTGGATGCTAACTTCTTTTTCTTGAATATTTCCTCTAAATGTTAATAATCCAACGCATCTAGTTAGATGATTTTTACCAGAAAATATTCCTTCCTTAAAATCCATTTTTTAATTTGACTTGACCTTATAATTATTATAATATCCCTTTAATAATAATAAGACTTAAGCTTCTTGACTTAATATATATCTTCCTCCAATATTCCTTTATACTCTTTTAACAAAATAATCTTTGATAATTCTTCTTTTTATATATATAAAGTTTAAAAACTTTGAATATTTTCTTTATACTTTACCAAAAGTAATTTTATATTCAGTTAATCTCTTCTTCTTCTTTTTTTCCTTGGTAATTAATGAAAAATAATTTAATATTACCTTCACACTTCCCAAAAGAACTCTTTTAGTTATACTCGTTCCTTCTTATATATATTTTCACTCCAATTTTTATAATCTTTTTTATACTTTATAAAAAGTACCTTATAAATCCCTTTTATACTCGTCATTATTTGTTAGTAGTGGTTAGGGTTCAACAAAAGCTGCCCTAAGTTTTGTGAAATACTTCTTTAGAGGTAAATACACACACATATATTATATATGGTATGGAATACCATGGGCCAATGGTTTTCCCAAAACCATGGGATGGTAAATCTCCAAAGGTAAAATAAAATATTCACTTTTCCTCTTCCTTGAAACTTTTTTTTTTTTTCTCGAAGAAAATTATCTCCAAATTATATAAATATAAGATGTTTTACATATTCTGTTTCTATCCAAAAACGAAACAGATATAGTGCAACCATTGACTAAAGTGAAGAAAAGAAATGTACAACTCATTATGGAGCTAATCTCTCGATAACAAAACTAATATCAACTAATATGTTGAGGAAAATCTTACTGAAAGGAATACAATAAAAAACAAGGCTTCAGACCATCTAATTTCTTACCAAGCCATTCTACTCAGTTTTCAAAGATATTTAGATGGGTATGTGGGCTTTCTTTCCCATTTTGCCAGTGAAAGATTGATAGCCTACCTTTTGGCTCCTTTAAAGCCCACTTTGACAGGGCGTCAGCCTCTTTATTATGCTCCCGATATATATGCTGAAAATTAAGATCCTTAAAATGAAGAGAAAGTTCCTTAATTTTTTATTTCCATCCATCTAAATTCACCACTTGCAATTGGCTCTTGTGATTCATCCAATCGATAATGACTTTCGAGTCCCCCAAGATTTGGATTTTGTCAATGGCCCAAAGAGAAGCCAAGGTAAGGGTCGCCCACAAGCCTAGGAGCTCCGCCTTAGTATTTGTGCCCACTCCGCAATTAAGGTACCATTTTGTGACCTTCGAAGCATGAGATTTGAAGATACCACCTGCTGCACAGCAATCCCCTGTTGGTAAGGCTGCCCCATCGAAACAGGCCAGCGTGAAACCATCTAAAAGAGTAATTTCACAAACTCTGTTTGGAATGGGATTTACTATAGGAGGCTGCCAAGTAAAAGAGACAACAATCCTATATACCACGGCGCAAAAAGAGGAATTGCGATCCTCGAAAATCCCCTGATTCCTCTCCAACTAGATATTCCAACATGTAAAGGCTACCAAGCTTACCAGAGACGAAATATCACAAGACCACTTCGTTAAGCAATTGGACACCAAAATTCCATCCCAAAGGTTTTTTAAATGGAAGATTTTAGATAGACGATGCCAAACTGCTTTTGTAAATGAACAATTTATTAACAAATGATTGGCATTTTCCTCATCACTATTGCACAGCCTGCACACCCCCGGGCCAACCCATCCTCTTCTTTGGAGCACATTCCAAGTAAGAATTTTTTCATAGGCAACCAGCCACATGAACAGTTTTAGTTTTAATGGAAGAGGTCATTTCCACAGTTTTGGAATCCAACATTTATCACTGTGAAAATCCAATGGTTTTATGAGAGCAAAATAAATATTTTTAACCGAAAGAACTCCTGATGCA
>ML792594.1:96211-132546 GCA_009831015.1 Picea engelmannii
TATTTTTTCGGCCGAGCAATAGTTCGGCCGAAAATAATATCTTTCGACCGAAAAAGATATCTAGTTCGGCCGAAAATTGGTTTTCCAAAATTTTGGAGACCAGATTGTCACGAAAGTGTAACCCACCTTCGTGATTCCACCCATAAACTAGATTGTGGGCATCAAACTAAAAATATGAATGCCAATTTAAATATCGTAGATGGTATAAACTAGATTGTGGGCATCAAACTAAAAATATGAATGCCAATTTAAATATCGTAGATGGTATGAGCCCCAAAAATGATTCTAAAATTGGAATGTGTTAATCGTGTACAATCGGAAAGTAAAATAGAAATACCTTCTTATATGTTAGAAGACCCACAAGGGGAATACCTAAGGACAAATAATTTTCTTATACATGAACCTGAATCCACAAGGGGAAAACATGTTATTGAGAGATTTGAGTATTGGTCAAGGAAATAGAAACACTTCCTCCTTACCAACCAACCAAGGCCCTTTTGACATTTATTATCATTGTTGTTGATGTTGATATTTTGGAGATATATTTGATATCTACTTATGACACAATAACGATTTGAAAAGGGCAGCTATCTATTTTTCCATTAAAGATATTTATCTATACATTACTAAATATGTTTACTAAATTGGTCACTGCAAGCTAATGGTCGTCTCTTATGATATGTTAATGGAAATCAAAATCGAAAAAGTAGGTATCCCTTGACTTGGAGGGATATTCTAAGGTACTTGCGCTATGTAGATGAAATGTAAAAAATTAAATAACATTTTCAAATATTTAATTTTTATTTTATTAAATTTTTTTATCACTATATGAATATTGAGTTTTCTAGTGACAACATTTTACTTTTTATGCCAAGTACAAGATATATGTTATTGTTGGTGCAACACTTTACTATCTAAATGATGGAATCAATAAAAAAACCTTTATATGCAGAGGACATGTAGTGGTAATGCTTTTTTTGTAATTGTGTTATTTTTAAAATTCTTTTTGAAATTAATAAAGTTAACGAATGTGAATGTGTTGAACCTGCATAGAATAGATCTAGCTAGAAAATACTACACACCTTTGCAAAGAGAAATTGAGAAAGAAGAAGCAAGATAGAAAGAATGGAAGAATTCTCATTAACCGTATTCCACACTCAAAGAGTGAATAATTTACAATATATATAGGATAAATGAATAACTAATGAGCCATAGTGGTGGTTTAGATTGATCTGGACACACACCAACAATTACAAGAGTAAATTGCCACCTAGTCTAGTCTCTCAGGCAGTTGCAAGAGTGAACTGCCACTTAGCTGAGTTAACTAGTCAACTAGTCTTCAGTTAACTGATTGAACAAAGAGTAGAGAGTTGGTGACGATCTCAATGTTGCTTGGTGACAAAAGCAATGTAACATCTAAACTCAACTCAACTAGTCAAACTGAAGTGTCAATTGAAAGAGAATATTCTCCCCTAAAATATAGGAGACTGGATAATGACTAATTATGACTAATAAACAAGGAATAACCTTAGGAAAAATAAATCCTAGGTGTGTGTGAAGTAACTCCAACACCCCCCCCCGAACATCACTATGGTGAAAATAAAGAATGGGTCCCGGCTACGAGGCCATGTTAGGTACCCAAATACAAAAGATACACTGAACTAAACGAGGAAAGAGAGAAAATCTCATGGGAACAAAACCCCCCCTCAAATTACAATGCATAAAATAAAAAATGAAAAGGAACAAAAGGAAATTGCTAAGCAACCATGTCCTTCACTCCAAGAAGACCTCGCAACTATGGAAGTTTGTGCTCTTTGAAGATTTTGTTGAAAATGTAGATGTTTGCACAGATTTGATGAAGTATATGCATCATTGATATTTCTACACATATTCACTTTATCTTTTTGTAATGAATAATATCCAAATAAATTTTGGATGAAAATTTGAAAACCGTGTGGCCATTTCTAGAAAAATGCTGAAATTTTGTTGATTTTAAAACGATCATAACTTCACTTTCCGGACTCCGTTTCGGACGATTTTTTTATTTTTTAAATTGGATATTTTCTCGAGAGGAATTCAAATATTTAATTTGTTTCTACAAATGTTTCTCGGAAAATATCAGAATGGCCTCTGATGTGCGCGGCTCCCTTTTTGAGTTCTGAGATGCATGCATGGTGCATGCAAAAGTGTTTAGATTGATCTGGATACACACCAACAGTTACAAGAGTAAACTGTCACTTAGTCTAGTCTCTTAGGCAGTTACGGGAGTGAACTGCCACCTAGTTGAGCTAACTAGTCAACTAGTCTTCAGTTAACTAATTGAACAAAGAGTAGTGAGTTGGTGATGATCCCAATGTTGCATGGTGACAAAACCAATGCAACATTTAAACTCAACTCAACTAGTCAAACTGAAGTGTCAATTGAAAGAGAATATTCTCCCCTAAAATATAGGAGACTGGATAATGACTAATTATGACTAATAAACAAGGAATAACCTTAGGAAAAATAAATCCTAGGTGTGTGTGAAGTAACTCCAACACCCCCCCTGAACATCACTATGGTGAAAATAAAGAATGGGTCCCGACTACGAGACCATGTTAGGTACCCAAATACAAAAGATACACTGAACTAAACAAGGAAAGAGAGAAAACCTTATGGGAACAAAACCCCCCATTAAATTACAATGCATAAAATAAAAAATGATAAGGAACAAAAGACAGTTGCTAAGCAACCATGTCCTTCACTTCAAGAAGACCTCGCAACTGTGGAAGTTTGTGCTCTTTGAAGATTTTGTTGAAGATGTAGATGTCTGCATGGATCTGATGAAGTATATGCATCATTGATATTTCTACACATATCCACTTTATCTTCTTGTAATGAATAATATCCAAATAAATTTTGGATGAAATTTTGAAAACCGTGTGGCCGTTTCCAGAAAAATGCTGAAATTTTGTTGATTTTAAAACAATCATAACTTTACTTTCCAGACTCCGTTTCGGACGATTTTTTTTTTAAATTGGATATTTTCCCGAGAGGAATTCAAATATTCAATTTGTTTCTGCAAATGTTTCTCGGAAAATATCAGAATGGCCTCTGATGTGCACGGCTCCCTTTTTGACTCCTGAGATGCATGCATGGTGCATGCAAAAGTGTCTACATGTGACTCCTAAGATGCATGCCATATATCTTCCACATGAATTTCAGAAAACAAATATGAAATGGAGTAGACATCATCTTCAATTAATGGAATACAAATTTTTGCAAATACTTTTGTAGAAGACTCTTCATAATAAGAGGTTTGATCTTCTGATGGCTTCTCTTTTGGCTCTATTTGTTCGACCTCCTGCATGAAATCTTCACAATATTCTTTATTCCCAAATAGAACCTCCAATCTGGTCCATAATTCATTTGGAGTTAATCCTTGTGATTCTTCATATACTTCATGGAAAAGTTTAGGAGAAACAGACATGTTGATACTTCCTATGGCCATATCTTGTCTATTGAGAAAATCATTTTTCTCATCGACATAATTAGGATCCACTTCCATTGTCATGGTTATTTGGTATAAGCCTTTGCATCTTAGTAGAAACAAAATTTTTGGCTTCCACTCCAAATAGTTGTGAGGCGTGAGAAGTATTTCCGGCGAATAATCCATCTTTTGTTGTCTTCAATCTTTTGTACCTGCAAAAAATGATTTGGTGTAGCTTTTGCTTAGCAGTCCATTGGCTCTGATACCACGTGAATGTGTTGAACCTGCACAGAATAGATCTAGCTAGAAAATACTACACACATTTGCAGAGAGAAATTGAGAAAGAAGAAGCAAGATAGAAAGAATGGAAGAATTCTCATTCATATTCCACACTCAAAGAGTGAATAATTTACAATATATATTCAGATCGGACTTGGTTTTACCAAAATTCTTCACATTTCTACAATAATCATTTTCTACGATCTTTTTCAATCACGGGTGCACTGGATGCACATGGGATATGTGCGTCCACTGTCAGACAGAACTTAGTTTTACGAAAATGTAGAAAAATAACCTTTCATTCTTTTTTAAAGTGTGATGTAGCATGAAATAACCTTTTTTTAAGTGTGATGTACCTGTAATGTAGCATGGAATAAACTGTGATGTTGCTGTTCTGAGTAAGCGTGGAATAACCTCTCATTCTTATTCTTACTCATCGTTTCCACGAAATCACAGAGCACAATAATCTTCTGCAATAATTATCTTAAGCTTATATAAATTTGTGACATTCAGCGGAGAGCAGACAAGTAGAGGGAAGACCAGATAAGTAGATTCGAGGAGTGAAGTCTCAGACGCTTCGTCGGTGGGTGTTTGCATGAATATCCGGTGCTGCTACGCTGAACAAAGCAAGAGTGGTATGAGAGTCGAAGGAAACATGGCAAAAGCAACTATTGTTAGCACCCTTATAGGCAAAGTTATTTTTATGGTCATAGACAAACTCTCCAAGAGGTATTGCTGATTGGTAATTTCAGAAAGGATTTTGAATATGTTCGTGATCAGCTTACTTCCATCCAATGTCTTTTGACGGACGCCAAAAAGAAAAGGAACTCCAATTTAGTGTCCAATTGGGTTGACAGTCTTGAGGATTTTGTCGCTGATGCTGAGTACCTAGTGGAGCAATGCCTAGTGGAACAATGTGGGGCAGTTGATAACATTTGGTTTAATATGGTCCACAAGATGGGTCGCCAACTGAAATTCTGGTTAAAGATGGGCCGCAAGATTAGGGAATTAAGGGTGAGACTTGAGCAGATCCAATAGAATGCTCAAAATCTCCAATTGGTTGCATCTTCCTTAGATGTGAATGCTTATGGTCAGGCAAGGGATGAAGACTAGACGTTAAGATCCTATGTTGTCCCTCCAGAATCACAGATTGTGGGCATGAGCAACGATATTAAACTGATCACTGAATGGATATTGAAGGAAAATAACCATCCAATCATTTCCATTGTAGGCATGGGAGGGCAAGGAAAAACCCTTCTGCTCAAATGCATTTTCCAGCTCCCAGAGATACGTCAACATTTTGACCATCAGGTTCTTTGGGAAATATCTCAAAAAATCAATGATAAGGAGTTGCTCTGCCAGTTGCTCAGGGAAGTCGAGCCAAATCATAGAAGAGATTCCACAATGTGGAATCTAAGCAAGGAGGAGCTTATAAAAGAGATTCTGGAAAAGTTAGAAGGAAAACGCTGTCTATTTGCACTTGATGACGTATGGAACAGAGATGTTTGGAATGAGATCGGCTTGCTACCGAGTATCCGAGATAAGGTTGTGGTGACAACCCGTCATGAAAACATTGCAAAGGCTTTGGGTGCTAGAGATCATATTCTCCCCAAAAATAGTTTATCAGATGAAAACAGTTGGCATTTGTTCTACCTCCATGCCTTCCCAGATGGTGAACATCATTGTCCATCAGCACTGGACAAGATAGCCCATAAAATTGTAAAGAAATGTGGCAGAATGCCACTTGCCATCAAAACAATAGGAGCTTATTTGGAAAGATCATTAAGGGAGCTTCATAATGATTGGGAATGGACCCTTGATCGTATAAATGAAGTAGATGGCATGAGGGACACAATTATGCCATGTTTGAAGTTAAGTTACGAGGCTTTGCCTCCTCATCTAAAGCCTTGTTTTCTTTACTGCTCTATTTTTCCTAAGAATACTCAAATAAAGTCTGAATATTTAGTGCATGCATGGATTGCTCAGGGATTTGTTCCTGCACAATTACAAGTCTCCTACAATAACTTGTATCATCTTATTGATCGATGCCTGATCAAAGTTTCAGAGGTTGGTGGAAATGAACGAGTACAGAGTTGCAAAATGCACGACTTACTGCATGATTTAGCTATTTTTGAGCAAACTAAATGTTTGCTCAAACCCAGAGGACAATTGGAAAGGATACCAGCAGAAGAGTGCCAAGGATTGTGTAGAATTTCATTGATGAAAAATGAGATATCTACAATCCTGAACGACATCCAAAGTCTAGGGCTCCGAAGTTTATTGCTATCTCATAATGGTTGTCTTACATCAATCTCTTCGAGCTTTTTTAACAATATGAGATATCTGTGTGTGTTAGATTTAAGTCACACATGCATCACGTCATTGCCTGACTCTATTGGGAATTTGAGGCTTTTAAAGCACTTGAATTTATGTGGGACAAAGATTGAGAAACTGCCCAAGTCCTTGAGTGGTCTCTGACACCTCCAGTTTCTAGATGTTTGTGAGACCAGTGTAAAAACGCTGCATCCAGGGATAGATGAGCACAAATATATGCTATATTTGAATTTAGGTTGGATTGTATATAGTCGCCCTGGAATGTGTAAGATGCCCCTGCAGGTATACGATGTCGGAATAATGAAGCTCATCAATCTACATACGTTGATAGGTATTCAATTCACTCTGGGAAATGTAGCTAGTGCCAATGCCTTGCAATTGACCGATCTCAAAGAATTGAGGGATCTCCAAAACCTATCATTAACTTTTAATTGGAAGACGAAGGGATCTTACGGGGCATCATCAACTGGTGATCATCAAGTGGAGGACAAGGGGACTTTTCTGGGCATGACAAAGATGCAGACCCTCTATGTTCAGTATGTTGACTATGACCATATTTCAACCGACACGAAAGCCATGGAACATGGCCTTCATCTTCCAACCAACATGGAAGCCATGAAATGCCTTGAAATAGTTCATCTTATCAAATGCGTTGTTCCTAAATGGATTTTTCAGCTTCAGAATCTCATGGAGCTAACATTAACTGGGCCGTCAAATAGCTTCAATGCATATTTTCTAGGGTTAGAAAAGTTTCCTAATCTGAAAAAGCTACACTTGGCGGGGAATAGGAAGCGAGACTTCATTGAATTTCCAAATGAGTTTGGGGAACGTGGTGCATTTCTCAAATTGGAAGAGTTGGTCATACATTATTTTAAGCATTTGATAAGCATTCCCTCGTTCCACGAGGATGCAATGCTGGAATTGAAGTGTTTGAAAATCGCGCGGTGCCAGTCGTTGGAAAATATGCCGGAAGGATTAACGAAGCTGAAGAATCTTAAAGAAGTAGAGGTACAAATGCGGGTTGATTCTCTGGAGAACTTCAAGTACATGAAAGGGCATTGTTGGCAAAGTTTTAAAGACCACCAAATTAAGATCAAAGTCGAAGTATCTGATGGCAGCAAAATATATGATGTGAAATTTGGAGGTGATGTAGATAAGGGATAAGATATGAATATGTAAATGTGGTGACATTCTAGAATATAGTGCTTCTATCCTTTACTTATTAAATAGTGTCATATCTTTATCATATTAAATATTGTCGTATCTTTATCATAGACGATGCAGGAGCATCGATGAAGGTCGGCAATGTGACAATGTTGTCACATGTTGTGGTCTAAATTTAATGATAGTTTGTGTCTTGTTTGGTTTGAAAATAGGAATAAGTGGCTGTTTAAGAGCTCCCTACGTGGAGATTGAGCCACCTAGTCATGTTGTTAAAGACTGTTAGTAGTCAGTTGTCTAAATTTAGTAAAATTCATAAATTTCAGGATTTTGTTAGTGAGATGGGGATTTCTGTTAGGTTAGTTATTAGGAGAGGGAGTGAGGGGTGAAAAGACAGAGGGGAAAGAAAATAAAGGGATTGAAAAACCTCTGTAGGGGGAAATCACATTGGTTTCCGACTGTCAGAAAATAATAAGAATGAGGAATAGATTTATGAAGGGATATCATGCATTTGTTGGTAAAATCGAATTGAAATGAGACTGACATGTTCCTCAATACCCTGAAAATCTATTATAACCTTATTGTTTGCATAGGCACTTCATCTTGTTTGGTATTTAGATTTTTCTTGTAAATGCATAGTTGCGTTAGAGTTCTTTTGAGCAGAGATTGATAAAAAAAAATCTAATGAATATACATTCATACACTTGAAGAAACCACAGTGGATGAGCTATGGGGGTTTGGCAGGCATTTCCTTCATACTTCAACTCTGTGGTCGAATTTGAGACAGAGTTGTGCGTGTGTGTTGTTTACTGTTGTATTTGTCACAGAGTATAAAAACAAAACCCTTCATTAATGAAGGCACAAACCTTCATTATCTTGGAAATCGACAACATACCTTGCATGTGGATATCTAGAGGTTTATTAAGCTCTAAATAGTGTAAATCAACCAAAAAAAAAAACTCCAGGTATCGATTCTATACCAGGATTTAATTTCGTTGCAGGTTTAGATTATTATTACAACCATTACAAGATTCGTGATAAACTAGACCAGAGATTTAAAAAACCCATGTATTGAAATAGTGTCTGTTAGAAGGAATCACTGCGCACAAGAAAATCTAGCGAAGAGAACATTTAGTTTTATATGACCATAATCGATCATTTTGGGGAAAAAAAAGATCACGGTGGCAGCAAGTTAAAAAAATAATCTGAGCTTATGCTACATAATAAGCTCTTTCAGGCTTCTTACACTTGATTTGCCCATCAATTTTTGGTATCAGAGCAAGTTTTTGCTCAGTGTAATAGAGAAAAGACATGGATGATCGTGTTGGTAGAGCTCAGGGTCGTGGCAGAGGCCGATCAACGACAAATGTAGAAGTCTTAGAGGAAATGAGGGAACTAAGAGCACGTCTAGAAGCTATGGATTTGGACAGACAGAGAGATCCAGAGGCAGGGAATGTGAGTGAGCATGAAGAAGAGGAACAAGGAGAAGAAGCAATGCCCATGCAAGAAACACCTGAATTGAGATATTTTTGATCAATTTTAGGAGCAACTTCGAGGCCAAAACCTGAGTTACCTACCTATGAGGGAAGCCTCAATGTTGAACATCTCATTGATGGGATTAGTGAGTTAGACAAGTACTTTGAGTATGATGAGTTCGAAGAGAACAAAAAGGTCAGATTAGCAGTGACAAGATTGAAAGGGCATGCATCCCTATGGTGGAATAGTGTGCACACCGAAAGGAGAAGGAAGAATAAGCCATTGATCAAGAGTTGGGATAGGATGGTGGCCAAGATGAGGGCCAAGTTCTTACCCAAAGATTACCAACAGAGTTTGTATAGGCAAATACAAGATCTGAAACAAATATTGTTGACTCTAAGAGAGTATATTGAAGAGTTTTACAAAGTGAACTTGAGAGCTGGCTATGTAGAAGGATCATCAGAGAAGACTGCTAGATATATAAATGGGTTGAGAATGGAGATTCAGGATGAGATCAACATGATGTTTCCTAGAACAATGGAAGAGGCATACCAATGTGACTTGAGAGCAGAAGAAAAGCTACTGAGGAAGAAAAACTTCAATAGAGGAAGAGGTTCAGCCAAAGGAAGAGGGAAAACAACTGGAAGGGAGAAATTTGCAGCCCAAAAAGGAGAGTCCAGCAACTCAAATCAGCAGGAGCAGCAAAATAGGGGCAATGGCTCAAGAGGATAAAGACCCTACCATGGAGGTAGAGGTAGAGGAAGAGGCAAAGAAACTGTCTTTAGATGTTACAGATGTAACAAATTGGGTCATAGATCTTTTGAATGCCCAAAGAAGGAAAACATAGGATAGAGAGGGGCCTATGTAGCTTAGAATGAGCAACAACAAGAGCAGTCACCAGTGGCTAAAAATTTACCTAATATTGGAGATGCTTTTATAATAAACAAAGTCTTGTTGAAGCCTGAGAAGGAAAGTGCAGAACCTGCTCAGAGGAAAGCCTTGTTCAAGACTATGTGCAAAGTCAAAGGAAAATGCTGCAAGATGGTGATTGACAGTGGGAGCACTGACAATCTGGTTTCCACATAGATGCTTGCTTTAGCTAGATCTCCTATGCAGGTTTCCATGAAACACTGACATGGTATCAGAGATATGCTGCTTGGAGCAAGCTAGACAAGCCAAAGAATAAGGAAAATCGGGGTTTTGATGAGCTAAATCTGTGGTCATAACTTTCAACAATTATTCCTCCCAAAAAATTACATTTTGGAGGAAACGACCCACGTTGAAAGTAAATAGGCCCATTTTGGAAGTGGGTTCTCAAATGTTTCGCGATATTCTTAATAGTTTTCTTAGAAAGTGAGTCACAAGATAGCCTCCTGAAACTGATACAAATCCGTGGCCATACCTTTCCACATTCATTGCTCCAAAAATGTTACATTTTGGAGGAAACGACTCGTGGAAAAAGTAAATCGGCCCATTTTGGAAGTGGGTTTTCAACCATTTGGAGAGATTCCTCACCAATTGCTCAGAAAGTAAGTCGCAAGATCATCTCCTGAAACTGATATGAATTCTTAATTTCTTAATTTTTCACTTGCAGATTGAGAGTAAATTTTTAGGGGTTCTTGGAATCAGTGGGAGACGGACATGAAAACTATTATAAAGTCAAACTTGGTGGTAATCCTCACACCATACAATTATTTTGATTGGAATCCCAAGGCAAAATTCCAACTCAGAAGGAAAGGATTGTATAATTTGACGATGGCGACATAAACAAAACCTACATCAGCGATTGAGAAGATGAGATGGGCGAACCGTAAGGATGAGGCCACATGACTACTTCTTGATTTAATCTCCACTGATTTGTGGTTTCATGTTGCCACATGCAAGACTCCAAATGAGATCTGGACCACCTTGGAAGGACTCTTTGGAAAGCAGGATGAGATGCGAGGTCATATGCTTGAGGTAGAGTTGAATACCTTAGACCCTAAAAGTTTTGATAATATACAAGATTTTTTAACTAAATCTTGTTATTAAGCTTGGGTGAATGTGGTATTGATAAGTCTACACAAGAGAAACAACTTATTCGAACAATCTTGGCCAAGCTAGGACCAGAATACACTGTATATGTCTCCAATTTCCATTCTGGTAGATGTCTTTTTGGAACAAATTGAAAAATGCCTATCTTGGCTCAGTTCATTGAGTCTCTTACACAAGAGCAGACAAAACTCATATATATGGGCCTCATGAAAGATCCCAAAGCACATGCACTCACCATGCAGGATGGAAAAGGGTCATTCAAACAGAATAGGAAGGAGGGATATTCCAAATCCTTTAATGATTCTTTAGGTTCCAAAGACTCTTCATATTCCAAGAAGAAGAAGAAGGGAAAGCAATGCACTTACTGCAATAAACCGAATCATGAAGAATCCACATGCATGAAGAAATAGATCGATCTTATGGCACATGCACTTCAGTAGAACAACCTTCGAAACTTCATTCCAGAGGGAGTCAAGAAGCAAAAGGAAGAAGATCCTGCTCCTAAGAAAGGTAATCATCATGCTCTTGTTACAATTAATTCCTCATCTGATTCATGGATTATAGATTCTAGTGCAACCCATCATATGGCAGCGAAAGAGGAAGTTTTCTCTTCCTTGATTCCATGTTCAAGACCCCCTATTCTCATGGGGGATCATACTCCAATAGTAGTAGTAGGAGAAGGGAGAGTGGAACTCCACAATGGCAGTTTTGAGAATGTTTTACATGTTCCAAATCTTTCTATGAATCTGATCTCAGTTTATCAGATCACTTAGAAAGGAAAAAAGATTGAATTTACATCAAATTCAGTTTCAGTAATTGACATGCATGACAATTCCATTATTGCAATTGGTGAGGTGGATCACAAGTCAAGCTTGTATAAATTCACTAAGTTTTCTGACGATGACTCCTCTATTCTACTTACACATAAGGAGAGTACTTTCCATGCACCTCCACTGAAACATGCATGTACTCTTGTTCTTCCATCAGTTTCAGACATCAGAGATGATTCTATACACTCTGATTTTGTACATGGAAATAAGAAGGTAGTACATCTAAATAAGAAGCTAGTGCCAAAGCTTCAGCAGATGTCCAAGAAGGCACATACCATACTTCAGACAACAAGCAACCTTGCAGGGAATCCATTGGATTCGAGGAGGACTCGATCTCAGCATGATGAGCCTTCTCATTTATTTTATGTTTCAGAACCTGCGATGCCCATGCATTGTTATATGGTTCAATCTACTGATCCACAAAACTACAATAGGGTTGTGGGAAATCCATTATGGCAAGCAGCCATGAAGAAGGAGTATTACTCACTCCTACAGAACCAGACTTGGAATATGGTTACACATCCACCAGAAAGGAATATTTTCAGGTGCAGATGGGTCCACAGGATCAAGAAGTACAAGGCCTGACAGGTTGCCAAAGGACTTCATCAGATCCATAAATATTTCTAAATATTCACGAAGACTTTCAATGAGCAGAAGTTTCAGACTTTGCGGGATCGTCTCGCAGTAAAGAACATAGTTGCCTAGCAGCTGTCATTTTCTTCTTTTGATACATTATCTTTTGAGGGGGGTTTTGTTCCCATGTGGTTTTCCTTCTTTCCTCACTTTTATTTAGTGTTCATTAGTTGCATTGTACATGAGTACCTAAAATGGCCTAGTAGTCAGGACTCATTTTTTACTCCATAGTGATGTTGAGTGGGGTGTTGGAGAAATTTCTATTTTTGACACACTAGTTCAAAGGGAATTAACTGACTAGTTCTATTTAGACTTTATATTTTTACCATCACTATTATGCATGCATGCATTCCTAAGGAAAGCTAACTGCTTGATTGCTTTTCTTAATTATGGAATGCTTTTCCCTATATATGAGTGTATTCCACTCATTCATTGTATCATATTGATCATGATCTATGTATCAATCATTAGCTTATTGGAGTAGTGTGAATATATTTTCTCATTCTTCCATATTGAATGTCTCTTCCTTTCTTGATAAGATTTGTTTGTACTTTCTTTAGCTAGATCTCCTGTGCAAGTTTCCATGAAACAATGACATGGCATCAAAACTATGTTGCTTGGAGAAAGCCAGGCAAGCCAAAGAATAAGGAAAATCGGGGTTTCGGCGAGCTAAATTTGTGGTCGTAACTTTCAAAAATTATTCCTCCCAAAATATTACGTTTTGGAGGAAACAACACGCTTTGAAAGTAAATAGGCCCATTTTGGAAGTGTGTTTTCAAACATTTCGCGAGATTCTTCATGATGTGCTCAGAAGGTGAGCCGCAAGATAGCCTCCTGAAACTGATACGAATATGTGGCCGTACCTTTCCACATTCATTGCTCCCAAAATATTACGTTTTGGAGGAAACGACCCCCTTAGAAAGTAAATCGACCCATTTTGGAAGTGGGTTTTCAACTATTTGGCGACATTCCTCACTGTTTACTCAAAAACTAAGTTGCAAGATCATCTCCTGAAATTGATATGAATTCTTAATTTCTTAATTTTTCACTTGCAGATTGAGAGTAAATTTTTAGGGGTTCTTGGAATTAGTGGGAGAGACGGATATGGAAACTATTATAAAGTCAAAATTGGTGGTAATCCTCACACCATACAATTATTTTAATTTGAATCCTAAGGCAGAATTCTAACTCAGAAGGAAAGGATTGTATAATTTGACGATGACGACAGAAACAAAACCTACATCAGCGATTGAGAAGATGAGATGGGCGAACCATAAGGATGAGGCCACAAGACTACTTCTTGAGTTAATCTCCACTAATTTGTGGTTTCATGTTGCCACATGAAAGACTCCAAATGAGATCTGGACCACCTTGGAAGGACTCTTTGGAAAGCAGGATGAGATGCAAGGTCATATGCTTGAGGTAGAGTTGAATACCTTAGACCCTAAAAGTTTTGATAATATACAAGATTTTTTTGCTAAATTTAAATCTTTGTTATTAAGCTTGGGTGAATGTGGTATTGATAAGTCTATACAAGAGAAATAACTTATTCGAACAATCTTGGCCAAGCTAGGACCAGAATAGACTGTATATGTCTCCAATTTCCATTCTGGCAGATGTCTTTTTGGAACAAATTGGAAAATGCCTACGTTGGCTCAGTTCATTGAGTCTCTTACACAAGAGCAGACAAAACTCATACATATGGGCCTCATGAAAGATC
Source organism: Picea engelmannii (assembly GCA_009831015.1). Lineage (NCBI taxonomy): Eukaryota > Viridiplantae > Streptophyta > Pinopsida > Pinales > Pinaceae > Picea > Picea engelmannii. The sequence goes on from ML792594.1 coordinate 110,148, forward strand.
CCAAAGCACATGCACTCACCATGCATGATGGAAAATGGTCATTCAAACAGAATAGGAAGGAGGGATATTCCAAATCCTTTAATGATTCTTCAGGTTCCAAAGACTCTTCAGATTCCAAGAAGAAGAAGAAGAAGGGAAAGTGTTGAAGGAAAATCTCCCTGCGGACAAGTAGATCTCCTCTTGAGAGATAGACTCTTAACTCTTAAGATAGAAGGTGCTTAACATGGACATTGAATTCCTTTTAGATCTAGATAAACTAATGTGTGAGGAGGAAAGAGAAAATAAGTACCTTTTTACCGGTGTTTGTTCCTGCACAGTCCAAGTTGAGCTCCAATCTTGAACTCCTTGATAAGCCCTGTAGAAAAACAAAGATACAACCAACTTTCTACTCTACTGAGATTAGCTCGAAACAGATCTATCTATTAGAGACAAGTTCAAGTGAGATCAAACACAAACTTGAAAGAAACAGGCCAAACATATTACATTAATGAGAACAACAATGAAGAAAACTTACAACCATAGATGTGAGTGTAGCAGCTTCATCAAGTTCCCCTTGTCCAAACCCTTTCTTAAATAGTCCATGCACAGAATGTTGATGTTCCAGATGGCATCTTCCTCATGAGATCATAAGTTAGATGCTTCACAATACTTTCCATTCCCCATCCTCCATGGAAATCCCTCATTATATAGGATTTGGAGACTTAACCACCATGGAGAGGGTCTCTCATCAGATCCACTAAGAAAGGGATCTCTAAGATATTTAGAGAGAAAATATCTCTTAAGGATTTTGGGGAGGAAATACCTCTCAAGGATTTTAAGGAGGAAATATTTCAACCATCCATGAGATCCTCCACCTTCCCTAAAAAATAGGAAACCAAATGTGAGGTGGATTCTCACACTTAATTACTTTCTTTTTCATGAATATTAATAATAATTCATGTGCACTTGATTCTCACACTTAATCAATTATTTTTCCATGAATATTAATAATAATTCATGTGTACTTGGCATTTTGGCCTTCATGTATTATATCCCTCCTCCACATTGACTAGGGATTGTGACATAGGTTATTCCATGGTGTCAAGGTGTATGAGACACTTATATGACACTTTACGACACTTAGGGCGAGGTACCTAGGTGTGAAAATTTCATGTGTAACAGAAAGCAATGCACTTACTGCAATAAACTGAATCATGAAGAATCCACATGCATGAAGAAACAAATCGATCTTATGAAACATGCACTTCAGAAGAACAACCTTGGAAACTTCATTCCAAAGGGAGTCAAGAAGCAGAAGGAAGAATATCCTGCTCCTAAGAAAGGTAATCATAATTCTCTTGTTGCAATAAATTCCTCATCTGATTCATGGATTATAGATTCTGGTGAAACCCATCATATGGCAGTGAAAGAGGAAGTTTTCTCTTCCTTGAGTCCATGTTCAAGACACCCTATTCTCATGGGGGATCATACTCCAGTAGTAGTACCAGGATAAAGGAGAGTGGAACTCCACAATGGAAGTTTTGATAATGTTTTACATGGTCCGAAGCTTTCTATGAATCTTCTCTTAGTTTATCATATCACTCAAAAAGGAAAAAAGGTTGAATTTACATCAGATTCAGTTTCAGTGATTGACATGCATGACAATTCAATTATTGCAATTGGTGAGGTGGATCACAAGTCAAGGTTGTATAAATTCACTAAGTTTTCTGACGATGACTCCTCTATTCTACTTACATGTAAGGAGATTACTTTGCATGCACCTCCACTGAAACATGCATATACTCTTATTCTTCCATCAGTTTCAGACATTAGAGATGATTCCATACACTCTGATTTTGTACATGGAAATAAGCAGTTAGTACATCTAGATAAGAAGCCAACACCGAAGCTTCATCATATGCCCAAGAAGGCACATGCCACACTTTAGGCAGCAGGAAACCTTGTAGGGAATCCATTGGATTCGACGAGGACTCGATCTCAGCATGAGGAGCCTTCTCATGTATTTTCAGTTTCAGAACCTATGATGCACATACATTGCTACATGGTTCAATCTACTGATCCAAAAAACTACAATAGGGTTGTGGGAAATCCATTATGGAAATCATCCATGCAGAAGGAGTATTACTCACTCCTATAGAACTAGACTTGGAATCTGGTTCCACATCCACTAGAAAGGAATATTTCCAGGTGCATATGGGTCCACAGGATCAAGAAGTACAAGGCCTGGTAGGTTTCCAAAGGACTTCATTAGATCTATAAATATTTCTACATCTTCACGAAGACTTTCAATGAGAAAAAGTTTTAGACTTTGCGGGATCGACTTGCAGTGAAGAACACAGTTGCCTAACAACTGTCATTTTCTTCTTTTGATACATTATCTTTTGAGGGGGGGGGTTTGTTCCCACGTGGTTTTCCCTCTTTCCTCACTTTTATTCAATGTTCATTAGTTGCATTGTACATGAGTACCTAAAATGGCCTAGTAGCCGGGACTCATTTTTTACTCCATAGTGATGTTCAGTGGGGTGTTGGAGAAATTTCTATTTTCGGCACACTAGTTCAGTGGGAATTAACGAACTAGTACTATTTAGACTTTCTATTTTTACCATCACTATTATGCATGCATGCATTCCTAAGGAAATCTAACTGCTTGATTGCTTTTCTTAATTATGGAATGCTTTGCCCTATATATGAGTGTATTCCACTCATTCATTGTATCATATTGATCATGATCTATGTATCAATCATCAACTCATTGGAGTAGTGTGAATATATTTTCTCATTCTTCCATATTGAGTCTCTCTTCCTTTCTTGATAATCTTTGTTTGTACTTTCTCCTGTGCAGGTTTCCATGAAACACTGACAGGTGTGTATGACCAATTCCCACATGACCACGGTGCTCACAATCGCTTGACAAATGGGCTTTGAAAGTTGACCCCCTTTGTCGGATTTGCATTATGCCTCATTGAGATAAATCCTAGTTCCGAAGAACCTCTAACAAAACCTTTTTGGGGTGACGAAATCATAGAAGAGGGGTCCCCCTAGCTGGAATATGGTGCCAGGAGTCCAAGAAACCTGGTGTTTCGTCGATTTGAGGCACGGTTTAGGTGTTGTGGTGAGTTGCAACTCGCCTCCTGAAGCCATTCAAGGACACAATAACAATTTGGTCTGGGGGCACAAAATCACTAACGGGTGACACTACTGAGTTCTGTAAGCTCCAAAAGGTGTGTATGATCAATTCCCACATGACAATGGTGCCCACAATTGCCTGACACAAAGGATTTGAAAGTTGACCCTCTATGCCAGATTTTCATTTTGGCTCACTAAGCTAAACCCTAGTTCTGGAGATCCTCTAACGAACACTTTTCTAGGCCACAAAATCACAGGAGAGGGGTCCCTCTAGATGGAATCCGGTGCCAGTAGTTCAACATAACTAGTGTTTCATTGATCTGAGGCACATATTGGGTCATATGGCGAGTTGCAACTCACCTCCTGAAGCCATTTAGGGACATAATGACAATTTGGTTTGGCGGCACAAAATCACAACTGAGTGATGTAACTAAGTTCTGTAAGCTCCAGAAGGTGTGTATGACCAATGCCCACAAGACCACAGTGCCCACAATCGCCTGACACATGGGATTTGAAAGATGACCCTCTGTGTCGGATTTGCATTGTGCCACACTCATCTAAACCCTAGTTCCGGAGATCCTCTAAAAAACACTTTTCTGGGCAACGAAATCACAGGAGAGGGGTCCCCCTAGCTGGAATCCGGTGCTAGGTGTCCAACAAAACTAGTGTTTTTTTGATCCGAGGAATAGTTTGGGTGCTATCATGAGTTGCAAGTCACCTACTAAAGCCATACAGGGACATAATGACAATTTGTCCCTGGGGCACAAAATCACAACCAGACAACGTAACTGAGTTCTGTAAGCTCTGAAAGGTGTGTATGACCAACAACCACATGACCATGGTGCCCAAAATCTTCCGACATAGGGGATTTGAAATTTCCCCCCCTGTGTTGGATTTGCATTGTGCCTCACTGAGCTAAACCCTAGTTATGGAGATCCTCTAAGAAAAACTTTTCTGGACAATGGAATCACTGGAGAGGAGTCCCCCTAGATGGAATCCAGTGCCAGGAGTACAAAAAAATTGGTGTTTCGTCGATCCGAGGCACGGTTTGGGTGCTATAGCGAGTTGCAACTTGCCTCCTGAATCCATTTAGGGACATAATGACAATTTGGTCCGGGGCACAAAATCAAAACCAGTCGACGTAACTGAGTTTAGTAAGCTCCAGAACGTGTGTATGAACAATGCGCACACGACCACGGTGCCCACAATTTCCCAACACAGGGGATTTGAAAGTTGACCGCCTGTGTCAGATTTGCATTGTGCCTCACTAAACTAAACACAAGTTTCGGAGATCCTCTAACAAAATATTTTTTGGGCAACAAAATCATAGGAAAAGGGTCCCCCTAGATGGAATCTAGTGCCAAGAGTCCAACATAATTGACTTTTCGTTGATTCGAGGCACAATTTCGGTGCTATGGCGACTTCCAACTTGCCTCTTGAAATCATTCAGGGACACAATGAAAATTTGATCCGGGGGCACAAAATCACAACCGGCCGACGTAACTAAGTTTCATAAGCTTCGTAAGGTCTGTATGATTAAATAACACATGACCACAATGCCCTAAATCTCCCAAAACATGGGCTTTGAAATTTGACCACTTGTGTCGGATTTGCATTGTGCCTCACTGAGATAAACCCTAGTTCAGAAGATCCTCTAACAAACACTTTTCTTGGTGATGAAATCATAGGAGAGGGGTCCCTCTATATGGAATCCGGTGCCAAGAGTCCAAGGTAACTAGCATTTCATCGATCTGAGGCATGGTTTGGATGCTATAGCGAGTTGCAACTCGCCTACTAAAGGAATTCAGGGACACAATGAAAATTTGGTCCAGGGGCACAAAATCACAACCAGATGACATAAATGAGTTTCGTAAGCTCTAGAAGGTGTGTATGACCAACACCCACATGACCACAGTACCAACAATCACCTGAAACAAGGGTTTTGAAAGTTGACCCCCTGTGTCGGATTTGCATTGTGCCTCACTGAGCTAAAACCTTTTCCGGAGATCCTTTAACAAACACTTTTTTGGGTGACTAAATCACAGGAGAGGGGTCCCCCTAGCTAGAATACAATGCCAGGAGTCCAGAAGAACTGAGATTTCATCGATCCGATGCACAATTTAGGTGCTACGGCAAGTTGCAACTCACCTCCTGAAACCATTCAGGGACACAATGACAAATTTTTCTGGGGGCTCAAAATCACAACCAGGCGACGTAACTGAGTTTTGTAAGCTCTAGAAGGTGTGTATGACCAACGTGCACATGACCACAGTGCCTAAAATCGCCCGAAATGGGGGATTTGAAAGTTGATCATCTGTGCCAGATTTGCATTGTGGCTCACTGAGCTAAACATTAGTTCTAGATATCCTCTAACAAACACTTTTATTAGCGACGCAATCACAGGAGAGGGTTCCCCCTAGCTGGAATATGGTGCCAGGAGTCTAACAAAATTGGTGTTTCATTTTTCTGAGGCACGTTTTGGGTGCTCTGGCGAGTTGTAACTCGCCTCCTGAAGTCATTCAGGGACACAATAGCAATTTGGTCTGGGGGGAAAAAATCACAATCGGGCGATGTAACTGAGTTCCGTAAGCGCTCGAAGGTGTGTATGACCAATCCCCACATGACCATGGTGACCAAAATCTTCTGACACAGGGGCTTTGAAAGTTGACCCCCTATGTCGAATTTGCATTTTGCCTCACAAAGTTAAAACCTAGTTCCAGAGATCCTCTAAAAAACACTTTACTGGGCGACGAAATCATAGGAGAGTGGTCCCCCTAGTTGGAATCCAGTGCTAGGAGTCCAACAGAACTGGTGTTTTGTTGATCTGAGGCACGGTTTAAGTGCAATGGCGAGTTGCAACTAGCCTCCTGAAGTCATTCATGGACACATTGAAAATTTGGTCCAGGGGCACAAAATCACAACCGGGCAACATAACTGAGTTTTTTAAGCTCCGTAAGGTGTGTATGACCAACTCCCACTTGAACATAGTGCCCAAAATCGCCCGATGCACGGGATTTGAATTTTGACCACATGTGTCGGATTTGCATTGTGCCTCACTGAGCTAAACCCTAGTTCCGAAGATCTTGTAACAAACACTTTTATGGGCAATGAAATCATAGGAGATGGGTCCCCCTAGATGGAATCTGGAGCCAGGAGTCCAACAGAAATGGCGTTTCATCTGTCCGAGGCACGGTTTGGGTTCTATGGAGAGTTGCAACTTGCCTACTGAATCCATTCAGGGACACAATGATAATTTGGTCTGGGGGCACAAAATCACAACCGGGTGATGTAACTGAGTTCTGTAAGCTTTGGAAGGTGTGTATGACCAAATTCCATGCGACCACTGTGCCCATAATCACCCGACATAGGGGATTTTAAATTTGACACCGTGTGTTGGATTTTCATTATGCCTCATTGTGCTAAACCCTAGTTATGGAGATCCTCTAACACATAATTTTCTAGGCGATGAAATCATACGATATGGGTCCCCCTAGTTGGAATCTGGTGATAGGATTCCAACATAACTAGAGTTTGATCGATCCAAAGCATAGTTTGGGTGCTATGGAGAGTTGCAACTCGCCTCCTGAAGCCATTCAAGGACACAATAGAAATTTGGTCCAAGGGCACAAAATCACAATCGGGCGATGTAACTAAATTCCGTAAGCTCCAGAAGGTGTGTATGACCAACTCCCACACAACCATGGTTCCCACAATCGCCCGACACAGGGGATTTGAAAGTATACCCCCTGTGTCATATTTTGCTTGTGCCTCACTAAGTTAAACCCTAGTTCTGGAGATCCTCTAACAAACAATTTTCTGGCTAAAAAAATCAGAGGAGAGGGGTCACCCTAGCTGGAATCCAGTGCCAGGATTCCAACAGAACTGGCGTTTCATCGATCTGATGCTATGGCAAGTTGCAGCTCGCCTCTTGAAGCCATTCAGGGATATAATGACGATTTATTTTGGGGGCACAAAATCAAAACCAAGCGACGAAATTGAGTTTTGTAAGCTCTAGAAGGTGTGTATGATGAACTCCCACATGACTACAGTTCCCACAATCATTCGACACATGGGATTTGAAAGTTAACCACCTGTGTCGGATTTACATTGTGCCTCATTGAGCTAAACCCTAGTTCTAGAGATCCTCTAACAAACACTTTTCTGGGCGACGAAATTGCAAGAGAGGGGTCCCCCTAGCTGGAATCTGGTGCCAAGAGTCCAACAAAATTGGCATTTCATCGATCCAAGGCATAGTTTGGGTGCTAAGGCGATTTGCAACTCGCCCCTTATTAGCACAAGACTATGGACTAGAATTTTGGTTATTTTTACGATCTATTTTGTAGCACTGGTAAATTAAGAGATTATGCAGTGCCATCTTCCTTAAGCACCAAGACTGAGAGCCAAGTGCACCTGTCATCAACACAGGACACGGGTTAGAAACTCCATGCACACATTAAAGAGAAAGCTTATGCAAATGGAGACTTTCCTAAAAAAGAGGAGGTGTGCTACCGAATTTGCAGAGTTATTTCAACGATGGCGCTACAGAATCATCATTGTAGTATGTTCAGTGATTTTTATACCTTATATGCTACTAAAACTCCTAAGATGAACTTAACGGTGGCACTACAAATTTTGCATGACTGTGTCATAGTGGCACTAGCAAATCCACATAGTTGTTTTGATGATGGGCACTACCAATTCACAGAGGCTAATTCAGGATGGATGCTATGGAATTTCACAAAGGATTGGTGCTACGAAAACTGCAGGCCTGTTTTGGATCAACGCTACGAAATGTGCAGAGTTGTTTTGCAAGGACGCTTCTGCAAGTTTTGAGTGACTAACTTAAAACTCAGATTATGAACAAATGGGAAGGAATTTTTGAAAAATGGAGGAGGTTTTTGTTCATCACATACCAAATAAGAAAAAAATATCTCAATTTTGCAAAATGTGTTATGGTTAGAGAGATATTATACATATAAATGGCGCTATGAAATGTGCAGAACTATTTTACAGTGACGCTACAAAATTTTATGTAGCAGTTACTGTTTGTATATTTGCCTTGTTGGGAGGTTGCCACCTATTAAGGAGGATTCAAATGGATTCTCAAGGATTAGTTAGATGGAAAGGGACACCTACACCTAAGTTTTAGCTCCATCAAAGTCCTCATGTAGTGAGGTGGAAACAATTTATTAATGACTTCTAACAAATCCCTGAAAATTAGCAGTTTGTTGAATTTTTGTCTTTTTGATTGTTTCCACCTATCTCCAAGGATTAGAATCCAATGGAGGAGATGTGATTCGACATCCAAAGGATATTTGGATGCTATTTTATATTTAAGGAAGGAGAGATATCTTGGAGAAGGGTTGGATTCATGAGCCAAGAGAGATGAGAGAGATGTAGAAGGAACTTTGCCTGTGATCATTGTAACCCTGAGGGGCTTATGTTTTTGTAAACATTTATGTTATTGAAGGTTCATGATATCTGTGTTATCAGATTGTATCTCTTATTTTGTTTTCCAATTTGTCTTCTTACTTGAATGAATTGTACACCTTGAGGATCATGGTTTCCTTTGATTAATGGATTCTTGAGCATCCAAGGATCTGATGTATCTTTCCTATTAGTCATTGTTTACATTCAAGTACCTTGAATTCATTTATACAGAGAGTATCTCTACCTTATGGATGTTCTTATTTGTGTTATCTTTTTCTTCATGTATTCAATAAACCTTTATTTGATATGCATATTGATTGCATTTAATGAGCAGGGTGTTTGCTTGACTCCATAGCTCAATGGTCCATCATTGAATTGCAACATGTTACTGTCCTTTCCCTTCCTTGTTTTCTCTTTCTTGATCCACAAAACCAACCAAGTATTTTTATTTCTATGTTACCAAGCTTACTCTCATTTGCAGTCTGGGAGTGATTCTTGGAGTTATAACACCTCCTAAAGCCATTCCAGGATACAATAACAATTTGGTACGAGCGTAAAAAATCACAACCGGGCGACGTAACTAAGTTCTGTTAGCTCTAGAAGGTGTGTATGACCAATGCCCACAAGACCACGGTGCCCATAATAGCTAGACATAAGGGCTTTGAAAGTTTACCCCCTGTGTCGGATTCTCATTGTGCCTCACTAATCTAAACCCTAGTTCCGGATATCCTCTAACAAACACTTTTCTAGGCGACAAAATTATAGGAAAGGGGTCTTCCCAGCTGGAATTCAATGCGAGGAGTCCAACAGAACTGGTATTTTGTCGATCCAAGGCACGATTTGGGTGATATGGTGAGTTGCAACTCACCTACTAAAGCCATTCAGGGACACAATGACAATTTGGTCTGGGGCCACAAAATCACAACCGGGGGACGTAACTGAGTTTTGTAAGCTATAAAAGGTGTGTATCAAAAACTCCCACACAACCACAGTGCCCACAATCTCTCAACATGGGGCCTTTGAAAGTTGACTGTCTGTGTCGGATTTGCATTTTGCCTCATTGAGCTAAACCCTAGTTTTGGAGATCCTCTAACAAACACTTTTCTAGGCAACGAAATCACAGGAGAGGGGTCCCCCTATCTAGAATATGGTACCAGGAGTCCAACAAAACTGGCATTCTTTAGATCCGAAGCACGGTTTGGGTGCTATGGTGAGTTGCAACTCGCCTCCTGAAGCCATTCAGGGACATAATGGCAATTTGGTCTAGGGGCAAAAAATCCCAACCGGGTGACATAACTGAGTTCTGTGAGCTCCAGAAGGTGTGTATGACCAACGCCCACATGTCTACGATGCCCAATATCACCCGATACAGGGGCTTTGAATATTGACCCCTTTGTGTTGGATTTGCATTGTGCCTCACTTAGTTAAACACTAGTTCCAGAGATCCTCTAACAAACACTTTTCTAGGCGATGAAATCACAGGAGAGGGGTCCCCGTAGATGGAATCCAATGCTAGGAGTCCAACAGAACTTGTGTTTCGTCGATTTGAGGCACAGTTTGGGTGCTATGGCGAGTTGCAACTCGCTTACTGAAGCCATTCAGGGACACAATGACAATTTCTTCCATGGGCACTAAATCACAACCAGGTGACGTAACTGAATTCCATAAGATTCAGAAGGTGTGTATGACCAACTCCCACATGACCACAGTTCCCATAATCACCCAAAACAGGGAATTTGAAATTTGACCCCCTGTGTCGAATTTGCATTGTGCCTCACTGAGCTAAACCCTAGTTACTGAGATCCTCTAATAAACACTTTTCTGGGCGATGAAATCATAGGAGAGGGGTACCGCTAGCTAGAATCTGGTAACAAGAGTCCAACATAACTAGCATTTCATCAATCCAAGGCACAATTTGGGTTCTATGGCGAGTTGCAACTCACCTCCTGAAGCTATTCAGGGACATAATGACAATTTGGTGCAGCGGTACAAAATCACAACCAAACGACGTAACTGACTTACATAAGCTCCTGAAGGTGTGTATGACCAACTCCCACATGACCACAATGCTCATAATCACTGGACACAGGGGATTTGAAATTTGACCCCTTGTGTTGAATTTTCATTGTGCCTCACTGAGCCAAACCCTAGTTCCAGAGATCCTCTAACAAACACTTTTCTGGTCAACGGAATCACAGGAGAGGGGTCCCTCTAGTTGGAATCTGGTGCCAGGAGTCCAACAAAACTGGCGTTTTGTCGATCTGAGGCATGCTTTGGGTGCTATGGCGATTTCCAACTCGTGTCTTGAATCCATTCAAGGATATAATGAAAATTTGGTCCGGGGGCACAAAATCACAGTCGGGCGACGTAACTGAGTTTTGTAAGCTCCAGAAGGTGTGAATGACCAATGTCCATAGTACCACAATGCCCAAAATCTCCCAACATGGGTGCTTTGAAGGTTGATCCCTGTGACGGATTTGCATTGTGCCTCACTGAACTAAACCCTAGTTCCGGAGATCCACTAACAAAGAATTTTCTAGGCGACAAAATCACAGGAGAGGGGTCCCCCTAGCTGGAATCCGGTTCTAGGAGTCCAACATAACTGGAGTTTCATCAATCTGAAGCACAGATTGGGTGCTATGGAGAGTTGCAACTCGCCTCCTGAAGCCATTCAGGGACACAATGAAAATTTGGTCTGGGGGCACAAAATCAGAACTGGGTGACGTAATTGAGTTCTGTAAGATCCGAAAGGTGTGTATGACCAACACCCACATGACCACAGTGCCCAAAATTTCCCGACATAGGGGATTTAAAAGTAGACCCCCTATGTCAGATTTGCATTGTTCCTCACTGAGCTAAACCCTAGTTCCAGAGATCCTCTAACAAACACTTTTATGGGTGACAAAATCATAGGAGAGGGGTCCCCCTGGCTGGAATCTGGTGTCAAGACTCCAATAGAACTGGCGTTTTGTCGATCCGATGCATGGTTTGGGTGCTATGGTGAGTTTCAACTCGCCTCCTGAAGCCATTCAAGGACACAATGACAATTTAGTTCGGGGGCACAAAATCACAACCAGGCGACATAATTGAGTTTTGTAAGCTCCAGAAGGTGTGTATGACCAACGCCCACATGAACACAATGCCCACAATCACCTGACATAGGGGATTTGAAAGTTCACCGCCTATGTCAGATTTGCATTGTGCCTCATTGAGCTAAACCTTAGTTCTAGAGATCCTCTAACAAACACTTATATGGGCGATGAAATCATAGGAGAGGGGTCCCCCTAGCTGGAATCTGGTGCCAGGAATCCAACATAACTGGCGTTTCATTGATCCAAGGCACGATTTAGGTTCTATGGCAATTTCCAACTTGCCTCCTCTAGCCATTCAGGGACACGATGACAATTTGGTCTGGGGGCACAAAATCAAAATCGGGCGACATAACTAAGTTTCGTAAGCTTCGAAAGGTGTGTATGACCAACCCCCGCAGGACCATAGTGCCCAAAATTTCCCAACACAGGGGCTTTAAAAGTTGACCCCCTATGTCTGATTTGCATTATGCCTCACTGAGCTAAACCCTAGTTCCAGAGATCCTCTAAAAAACACTATTATGGGAAATAAAGGCATAGGAGAGGGGTCTTCCTAGCTAGAATCCGATGCCAGGAGTCCAACAAAACTGTCATTCCATTGATCCGATGCACGATTTGGGTGCTATGGCAAGTTTCAACTCGCCTCCTGAAGCCATTTGGGGACACAATGACAATTTGGTCTAGGGGGCACAAAATCACAACCGAGCGACGTAGTTGAGTTCCGTAAGCTCTGAAAGGTGTGTATGACCAATTCCCATATGACCACAGTGCTCACAATCTCTCGACACAGGGGCTTTCAAATTTGACCCCATGTGTCGTATTCTCATTGTGCCTCACTGAGCTAAAGCCTAGTTCCAGAGATCCTCTAAAAAACACTTTTATGGGCGACAGAATCACAGGAGAGGGTCCCCCTAGCTGGAATCTGGTGCCAGGATTCCAATGGAACAAGACTTTCATCAATCCGATTCACGATTTGGGTGCTATGGCGAGTTGCAACTGGCATGTTGAAGCCATTTAAGAACACAATGACAATTTGGTCCTGGGGAAAAAAATCACAATCGGGCGACGTAACTGAGTTCTATACGCTCCAAAAGGTGTGTATGACCAATGCCCACACGAACATAGTGCCCATAATCACCCGACATAAGGGCTTTGAAAGTTAACCCCCTGTGCCGGATTTGAATTGTACTTCACTGAACTAAACTATAGTTCTGGAGATCCTCTAACAAACACTTTTTTGGGTGACGAAATCACAGAAGAGGGCTCCCCGTTGATGGAATCCGGTGCCAGGAGTCAAACAAAACTGGCATTTCGTCGATCTGAGGCACGGTTTGAGTGATATGGCGAGTTACAACTCGCCTCCTGAATCTTTTTAGGGACACAATGAAAATTTGGTCTGGGGGCACAAAATCACAACCGGTCGAAGTAACTGAGTTCTGTAAGCTTTAAAAGGTGTGTATAACCAACGCACACACAACTAGGGTGCCCACAATCACTTGACATGGGGGATTTGAAAGTTGACTGCCTATGTAGGATTTGCATTGTGCCTCACTGAGTTAAACACTAGTTCCAGAATTGGATTTTTGTCTATCCGAGGCATGTTTTGGGTGCTATGGCGATTTACAACTTGCCTCCTAAAATCATTCAGGGACAGAATGAAAATTTGATCTGGGGCCACAAAATCACAATCGGGTGACATAACTGAGTTTCGTAAGCTTCGTAAGGTGTGTATGACCAACTCCCACATGACCACAGTGCCCTCAATCACCTGAAACATGGGCTTTGAAAGTTGACCACCTGCACTAGATTTGCATTCTGCCTCACTGAGATACACCCTAATTCTGAATATCCTCTAACAAACAATTTTCTTGGCAATGGAATCACATGAGAGGGGTCCTCCTGGTTAGAATATGGTGCCAGGAGTCCAACATAACAAGTGTTTCGTCGATCCGAGGCACGATTTGGGTGCTATGGCGAGTTGCAACTTACCTACTAAATCCATTCAGGGACACAATGACAATTTGTTCTAGGGGCACAAAATCACAACCGAGCGATGTAACTGAGTTTTGTAAGCTCCAAAAGGTGTGTATGACCAACTCCCAGATGACCATGGTGCCCATAATTTCCCAACATAGGGGATTTGAATGTTGACCCCCTGTGTCGGATATGCATTGTACCTCACTCAACTAAACCCTAGTTCTGAAGATCCTCTATCAAACACTTTTCTGGCTGACGAAATCACAAGAGAGGGGTCCCCCTAGCTAGAATACAGTGCCAGGAGTCCATCAGAACTAGCGTTTATGTCGATCTGATACAAATTTTGGGTGCTACTGTGAGTTGCAACTCACCTCTTGAACCCATTCAGGGACACAATGTTACACATCAAAATTACTCATTGTTGTCATTACAAGTGTCGCAAGTGTTTATTTTTGGCCATAAGTGTCCCAGACATCATACAGTCATCTTGCCTATGTCGTGTCTCGAACGACATCACAAGGAACACTTGAAGACACCCTCAAAGACTATTTAAAGAAGGACATGTCATTTGACGATGAGTACAAATACTTTTGCCTCGAGAAAACCACTTAAAACTCACTTTAGAAAGGCACCGCTCCCATACCCACTGATAGGGAGCGCTAGCGCTCCTTGCCCTATTTTTGGGGAGCATTTCAATGCTCTATGCACCATTCTGAGGGAGCGTTGGGTTGTTTGAGAAAATCTTGGGCTGTTGAGGAAAATCAAGGAAAGATTCCCCTCATATTTGAAATCAGTTGGATTCGAATCTGAGGTCAAGGCTGGATCTTAGGGAGGATCCACAAATGATGGAAAAAGATCCTCAACCTATCCCAAGAATATCTTAAGTGGTTAGGCCTTTCCATACCTATATAGGGCGGCCTCCTCATGGTCAAAAAGAGAGAAATTGAAGACTTCAAACTTATGATCTCATAAGGGAGAATTATCAGTGAAAGCATAGTCATTTTGTTTATGGATCATTTGAGCAAGGGGTTGGACAAGGAGAGCTAGAAGAGGTTGTTGTAGATTCATCAAAGGTTTGTAAGTATCTCTATTAAGTTCTCATTAATACATGTGCTTGGCTTGTTTCCTTCAAGATTGTGTATGCCTACATGAACTTGTCTTTAATAGATAGATCTAGTTTCAAACTGATCTCAGTAGAATAGGATGCGTGTTTTGTCTTTAATTGGATTGTGAAACTTGTTGAAGAGCTTAGGGATCAAAGCTCAACTTGGATTGGGCGAGGACAAACATTGTAAAAAGGTACATCTTCTTCCTCTTGTTTATAGATAATCTTAGCTAGGTTTAAGAGGATGTCAGTGACCAAAGTTAGCACTTTTTTGTCTTGATCTTAGAGGTCTAGGATCCAAGAGAGAATCCACCTGTCCGCGGGGGGATTTTCCTATAACAGAAATTGGTGACTCCACCAGGGAGAGAAACTTTCAGGTTTTTGGTTTCCTTCCTTGACCTTGTTTTTGAATTTTTGCTAACCTTTAGTCCTATTCACTGTATTCTTTCTGATTCTTAGATGTGTTATTGGCTCTTGGATTCCTTTCGTACACACTCAATTACTTGATTTTATTGATTTTTTTTTATTTCTGGGAAAGTTTTTTGAGTTCTGAGAGGCTAGCACTCCCCTGCCTCTACAACCAGAGTGTTAGCGCTCCCTTGTAGGATCCCGTAGAGGGATACAACACTATGGTACCTTTGATACCAGAGCAATGGTATTTTTCTTCTAAAAACCTTTTTGCGAGTTAATCTCTGAGTCTAATTTTTGCTGATTCATCTGCTCAAGATTCTTACCTTCTCAGTGTGTCCTTGCTTTGGCCTCCAACATCTTGATTTCTAAGAATTGATTATGTTTTGTTTTGATTTTTGACTTTTTCTTCCTTATTTTGAGTCTCCTCTTCTTTGAATATTTTGAGTCAATTTACTATTTTCTTCTCATTTATCTGACTGAATGAAAGCTATTGCAAGGAATTTCAGAGATCTATGCATCATTCCTTTTGATCTTTGAGGTCATCTTCTCCAAACACTTTCTCCTGTTTGAGATTTTTGGTTTTCTTTTTGCAATATTGGTTTTCTTTTTCTTTCTTGTTTGATCACAACAAGATTATGTTTTTGCTTATGTGAAGTCTTCTTCCGATTGATTGAATCTTGCAGATCTTGAAGTCTCGTTAACATAGGAAGCTATACACCATACTAATTATCAGTCACATTTAAACAAAAGGATATATTTTAATGATTGGTTTTTGAATATTAGAACATTTCGTTACATTTTAGCATTATATCGGATTCCAGATTGAGAACATTACATTGAATTTATTGCATCTTTGTGTTTGATAGTGAAAAACAATTTTTTCTCCTTCCCTTAAATAGAAATTCATTGAAAGGAAAGACTGCTTATCATTTCTTATGCATTGTTTTAGGTAATTGAGTCATAATATCATTAGTTTCACTCTCATACACCCCTGAGTAAATAACAACTGCAAACCACCAACATTAGACTAGGATTAGCGCTTTGGATTAGGCTGTGAGTACAACTCTCCAAATAATTCAAAACAAACATTAGCATCTTGCGATAGGGATACCAAATCCAATTTTCATATAATATTTCTGGGATCCCCCTCTCACACAGGGGTTACACACGAGGTCACGTTAGGGAGGGTTACGAATATTATCCCTCCATGGTTCAACTATTCGTAGTAGTTAGATCGTATATTGGGGGTTCTTCTTGAGGTTCAACTCTCTTCATTTGGTCTCAGTGCTTCGTGAATTCTAAATCTGTTCGGGGTCCTCTGGAGTTCTACTGATCCACTTGTCCTCCATTCTCTTGAAGGATTTCAGACTTGTTATCCTACCCATACGTTTAGGCTGGACTATCGAATGTACCTGCCCAGGGGCTGACTGTGAGTTGGTGTCCTTAGTAGCCATAATCGTTAGGGTCTTTACACAAGGTGATGGTGAAGGGAAGTCTTCGTTGTACCTGGAACAGATGGTGGTCAAACTCACTTGGGCTCCTTGGAGGGTAAATCCACAATTACTGCATGGAAGCTTGCACCAAGGCATAAGTCCATTAAGAAGGTCGTCATCGTAACTAATCCACTTGCTCATATCCTATCCCTTTCTTGACGTGATCACGTGATGTTGGATTTCATCACCAACTAGTACAATCATCGAGAGAAGGTTTTGTTTGCTTGGTTTGATTCTTAGATTTGATTAGTGTATGCTATTTCTTTTCTTTAGTTGGCCATAGATTTTTTTCGTAAAATTTTTGGTTCAGCCAACATTAACCTTCCATGTCGTTCACGTAGGATGAAAGGACTACCACCGAAAGATCCTAAGGTTTACCAACCTTTTCCTCCTCATTCACCAGAGGGGTCACCTCAATAGAGAGAGGTTTAGGACACTGTAACTCCACAAGTGGAAAGAACTGACTGTTTAGAAGATTTTCAATGTATTTATGATTCTTTAGAGGCTTTCTGTATACCTCCTGGGTACGAGAGACGTATTCTCCAGATGAATTCATAAAGATATCTTGTTGTTGATACTTTCAGTATACCAACAGGACCTCATTCAGGTCTTGGATTCGGGGATCCCCTTTAGACTACTGAGATAGTTAGAAGCCTGCCTCACACGGTGTGGGACCTTTATGGATCTGGGGCAGGTGTTGATATACCTGTCATATCACAATTGTCCAACACCTCTGTTACCTACACAATACCTTTAGATCATTTTCTTGGTACAACCATTGGTCCAGACATATAGTCCGTTGGCCCAGACGCACAGTTAGTTGGTTCAGGGACATAGTCCATTGGTTAAAACACACAGTCAGTTGATCCATTTGATTTTTTCCCTCCAGATGGTGCATTCTACTATCCCTGCCAGTAATATGACCGAAGCCCCGATTGGAACACCCTTAAGACCAAACCCATCCCTCCCCCATGGGTACAGAGCTATGAATCCTTCCATTACTAACACTACCCAAGTTCAACCCAGCAGACATTTTGTTCCTCCTGTATATAATGTCGCTGCTGGTTATATACCTACACCTTTATTGGGAGGAACCGGTCTTGGTGGTTCTAATCCAATTGGGAGCACTGATCAGTCATTCACTTTTGGTTACCAGATTCCTGTAGGCAATCCACCTTACGCTGGAGGGAAACCTCAACTTGGGGGCCAACCTCAACTTGGGACACAAACTCAATTGGTGGGGAAACCTCAGGCAATAGTCCATAGCCCATTGCATGGATAGAGTGCACCTTCCACACAAATTGTACCATGGAACCTTCCTTTTCAAGGAAATCCACAATTATTTGGAGGACAACATCTTCAAGGAAAACAACAACAACCTTATCTTTCCCATGGTACTAATGTGTATCCTCCTCATGGAAAAAATGTTTACCCCCCTTATGGGAAAACACATCATTCGACTTATAATCCTTAGAACCCATCAAATTATCCTCCACTTGCACATGTTTCTCAACCATCATCGAATCCTGTTTATCCTAGTCAGCAACAACTGTATGTACGAGGATCTACTGGATACAATTATCCATCTAATCAAGTTTACGTCTGTATGGGTATCCCTATGCCACACCAATATCACCCATAGGTTAACTGACACTTACCTTTCCTTGCAACTTTGGATCTTCCTGACTTGTCTCAGTTGAGCAATGATCCTATATTACATTCACCTATTTGGCCAGTGATTCCTGCTAAATTTCCCTCTGATATTCCAAAATTTGATGGTAAACCTGGAAAAGACACAAATAATCACGTGATGACTTTTCATTTGTGGTGTTCATCAAACTCCCTAATGGATGATTCTATACGTTTACCTATTTTCCAGAGAACACTTACAGGCTCAACAACCAAGTGGTATATTTAACTTCCACATGGTTTTTTCCAAGATTTCAACTCCCTTGCCATGTCCTTTCTCAAGCACTTTCAACTTCCCATTTGTTACAAGATGGGTACCGAACTATTGACCTCCCTTCGCCAGACCAACTTCGTTCATATTTTTTATCATATTCACAAGTGGAGATGACGATGAAGGTTGATCAAAGAAATCATTCTTGACTAGTTATTGGCATAATGGTTTACTAAATCAATTTTACCCCCGATTTCTCTTGGTGTTTCCATGGGTGACATAGCTACCGAGGAAGAGGCCATTGCTTGGGATCAGTAATTATATTTGGTTTATTCACAATCTGGTACTTTGTATGAGTTAATCCCAAATGTTTCCCGTGCCACAACCGACCTGTCCAAACCTTCATCCTCATCTCATGCGGATGGCGTTATTGGCACCGTTAAAACCCAATTTTTTTCACAGTCGACTGAAAATGTAAATCGATCTACTTCGGCATCATCTCCCATTTCGAACTCACTCTCCTCTACCTCCCCTCCAACTTAGGTCTCTGAGTTGAATGCAGTTCAATATGCCCCTTCACAACAATCAGGAGGTAAGAAAAAGAC
Organism: Picea engelmannii; assembly: GCA_009831015.1. Classification (NCBI taxonomy): domain Eukaryota; kingdom Viridiplantae; phylum Streptophyta; class Pinopsida; order Pinales; family Pinaceae; genus Picea; species Picea engelmannii. The sequence continues at coordinate 129,284 of ML792594.1, forward strand.
CAATAACAAACCCAAGAAGAATAATCCTAATGAACAACCCAAAGCTCAAACTCCATCACCTTCTACCAAAAAGTAGCCACAACGGAAGACGAAGTTCCCATGTCTTATTTGTGGTGAATATCACTACACTCGAAACTGTCCACATCACGATAAAGTGGCAAAAAGTTTTAAAGGAAATTCCCAACTCGTCGTGCTTACACAACCTTTTCCTCAGCAACAATCTATGGTTGCTCAAACCCCCTCTCTAGGGGGGAGTTCCAGCCACCCTTCTCATGATGAATCCTCGACAAGTGCTCACATCTATATGTTTAGTGGAATTGATTTAACAACTCTCTCTACGACTTACGACACACCAGTTAAACCTGACAAAGACAAGGCCTGTAATGGTTCTTTACCAAATTCATCTCCTGCGACTGTTAGTTCTCCTTATGTTAGTCCTCCATATGGGTCACTACAGATAGAGAAGCCTAGTTACGACTCTATACTACACCCTCCCAAGAGCACCATCTGTAAATCTACTTTCAATCCTCATTAACGAGTTGCCCAAAACTACAACATTGTTGAAGATTTGGCCCAAGCTCTTTGTGTTATGTCCACACTAGAAGTTCTATAGCACTATCCTAGTCAACATAGAATGCTCTTGGCTGTTATTGGCGCTTTTGATCTCGAGTCGTCGAATAACATCATGTTAAACCTGGATAGTTTTAAGTCACGACTCTCTCACCAACTCGCTTTTCAGATTGATGTTGTGGTTCATAATCGACACATTCATCACATTATTTTGGACGAGGGAGCTTCTACTTGTGTCATGTCGTTAGCTTGCTGGAAAATTTTAAAATCACCTTCACTTAACCAATCCCCTAACATGATACAAGCATTCGACAGGCAAGGTTTCCATCCTCATGGAATCTTGCAGTCCTTAGTCATTCAATTGGGCAGAAAAATTATTTCTATTGATGTCGAGGTAGTCAATGCTCCTATCGATTACAACTTGCTACTCGAAAGAAGTTGGTTTTATGCTATGACTATCGTAGCCTCTTCAGTGTTTCGATGCGTACAATTTCCTCATCAAGGTAAAATTGTAACTATCGACTAGTTAGACTATTGTACACCCGATGCTCGCACTCCCACTACCAACAATATTCCTTTCTTGGGAGATCACAAGATCACATACGAAAGTGTTGGTGTAGTCTTGTTGAAATATTCTAGACTTATGGGTACCTTCCCTGCACCACTTCCTCCCACAACACATCATATTTCCACCATCAATATGATTTTGACTACGACCTATCAATTTTTGGAATCATCTGATCATTGGATTGTACCTAGTCCTTTGGATTTCGATGCAATAGGTGACACCATGCCACTTAGTCCAACCGAATCATCTTACGCTACTATTCAATCAGCCTCTCCTTCCTCGGATGACCAACATCTATTGGCACCCGACAGTTACTCGATGCCATATTGGTTGAATTATTTGTCGTCTGCATTCAACTACATTTCCCAAATATTCCCTTCCGACAAATCTATTATGGAAATGATTAGCATTGACGACGTACCTTGGGATGATAACCAATATCGATCCTCTTTTCTTCCACCTCTTGAAGAAATACAGGAAGATATACACTCTATCTTCACCCTTGATGTTGTCAACTTTTCGCAATCTCCCATACTTACACAGGATACTATTTCTAAAGGGAATATGGGCAACATTTCCTCTACGGTTGTTATTGACATTTCGATCAAGGAAGGTTTCATGGAAAATATTAACCTTGGTGCCAATTGTTCGGCCAAGGAAGTGGTTTCTTACACCGTTTTATTTAAGGAACTTCGCGATGTCTTCGCTTGGAGCTATGAAGAAATGCCAGGCATCGATACTTCGATCATTGTGCATGAAATTAAAACCTACCTAGGTGTTAAACCTGTTCGATAGAAACTCTACCCGGTCCATCCTAAGAAGACCGCAACTATTAAGGAAGGAGTTGAGAAATTATTGAAATTTGGCTTCATTTATCATGCCCCCTTGATGGAATGGGTTTCAAATATTGTTCCAGTCACCAAGAAGCAAGGGACCATTCGTCTCTGCATTGATTATAGGGATCTTAATAAGTCTTGTCTGAAATACAATTACCCTATGCCCTTCATCGACCAGATCATTGATAGCTGTGCGACTAGTGTGATTTTCTCTTTCATGGATGGTTTCTCAGGGTAAAACTAGATTGACATTTTACCCATTGATCAACATAAAACAACCTCCATACGCCTGTGGGGAACTTTCTATTAGAAAAATAGGATCGTGCAAAAATTAAATAAAACAAATGTGGAATAAAAAAATAGAAGATACATTATACAATAGAGACACAGATTTACATGGTTCACCCAGTGTGGGCTACGTCCACCAGAGAAATTTTTAGGTCCTTCCTTTGTTATTATCCAACATATGAAGGGATACAACCTACAACAAACCCACTGTAACTTCCTCTTCTTTCTCTCACAGTCTCCTATCTCAGAATACAATATTCGCCATCAACCATAGCCGCGATACATTTCCCTCATAAAAGAGAGTTTCCTTATAGGGCAAAAAAACCCTAACATAATCTCTATCATTAGATCTGTGACCTTATAATGAATGGTCCAGATTTATAATGAAATTACAATATACATTTACAAGACAATTTTTCTTTCGGGGGCTTCGCCCCTAAACCCCCGCTGGGGCCCTGCTTGCCCCCAGAGCCCCCAACTTGGGGGATAGACCCCCCCGGACCCCACAGAGGGGGTAACCCCCCTCTGCACTCCCCTGCGTGGAAGAGTGTACATACTTCTGTGGTGTAAATAGTTCATGGGGTATAAACACGGTTGAAAGTAAAAGACGTCTGAATATGGAAGATAATCAGGCTCCACAACCAACAATCTCCCACTTGGAGACTGATCTTAACAACTCCACCGCTGCTGTATATGCTGGACTCTGAACCTTCACTTTCCAATTGCCCTGTTGAAATTATACTTTTCCTTAAATCTAGAACATGTCTTACCTCTTTCAACAACCATTGGTTTCCATTGCGTTGCTTTATCTTTACCTTTCCCATTCCAACAATTTTGCATGGTGCATCATCACCCAAATGAACCTGCCCAAAATAACCTTGAACATAATATAGAAAATGTTTCCTACGGGGTGTGGCATGAAATGAATCCCCTGAATCTACTACCCAAGACTCAGAAATATTATCTACAAAAAGAATCAAAGCATCTTGTAACACATCACC
>ML792594.1:132596-147588 GCA_009831015.1 Picea engelmannii
GTGCTTTTCCGTCGCATTTCCTCACTAAGGATAACACCAACAACATCATCAAATTTTAAAGTATTTGAACCAGAGACAGAGTTACTTACAGCCATGACCAAGCCGTTCCATCTTTCTGGCAATGAGCACAAGATTAGAAGAGCTCTGACCTCATCATCAAAGTCCACTTTTACAGAACTTAGTTGATTAGTAACCATATTAAAATCTTTTAAATGATTTGCAACAGACCCACCTTCCAACATCTTCATACTAAATAATCTCTTCATTAGAAATACCTTATTGGATGCTGAGGGTTTTTCATACAATTTGGCCAATGCATCCATCAAACCCTTCGTTGTCTTTTCTTTCGAAATATTGAAAGCCACCGACGCTTCCAGGCTCAGCCGTATCGTTCCTAGAGCCTTTATGTCAAGAATCTCCCATTCTTCGTCCTTCGTAGCCGCCGACTTCTTTGATATTCCACCCAATGGTAGGAATAGATCCTTCTAATATAAATAGTCTTCCATATGCATCTTCCATAACTGGTAGTTTTGGCCGTTAAATTTCTCGACCCTAAACTTTCCATCTTCCGACATTGCTCCCACTCGAACCAGGAACCCTCTTTTCCTGCAAGTTACCTTTCGCTCTGATACCAGTTGTTAGAAAAGTAGGACCGTGGAGAAATTAAATAAAACAAATGTGGAATCAAAACATAGAAGATACACAATACAATAGAGACACAGATTTACGTGGTTCACCCAGTGCGGGCTACATCCACCAGAGAAATTGCCAGGTCCTTCCTTTATTATTATCCATCATATGAAGGGATACAACCTATAACAAACCCGTTGTAACTTCCTCTTCTTTCTCTCACAGTATCCTATCTCAGAATACAATATTCGCCATCAACCATAGCTGCAATACATTTCCCTCATAAAAGTGAGTTGCCTTCTAGGGAAAAAAAACCCTAACATAATCTCTATCATTAGATATGTGACCTTATAATGAATGGTCCAGATTTACAATGAAATTACAATATACATTTACAAGACAATTTTTCCTTCGGGGGCTTCGCTCCCGAACCCCCGCTGGGGGCCCGCTTGCCCCAAGACCCCCCAGTTGGGGGGATAGCCCCCCCCGGACCCTGCAGAGGGGGTACCCCCCCTCTGGACTCCCCCGCATGGAAGAGTGTACATAATTCTGTGGTGTAAATAGTTCATGGGGTATAAACACGACTGAAAGTAAAATACCTCTGAATCAGGAAGATAATCAGGCTCCACAACCAACACTTTCACCTATCGTAAAATGCCTTTTGGTCTTAAAAATGCTAGTGCTACATTCCAGAAGGCCATGTCATACACTTTCCACGATATCAAACATATTCAATAACATTACCTCAACAAATTACCTACCCATTCATCTAGTCGATCAGACCTTATTGGTCATCTACGGGCTATTTTTCTTTGACGTCGGTTCTACCGTATTCATTTGAAACCACACAAGTGTATATTTGATGTCAAATCAGGTCAAACCCTCGGTTTCGTTTTCTCCAAGGATGATATTCAGGTGGATCCATTAAAGATTAAGGCTATCCTTGTTTTACCTCCACCTAATAATTTGACACAACTCCAAAGTTTGCAGGGGAAAGCTAACTTTATTCACCGCTTTGTTTGTAACTACGTTGAGATTACTAAAGGATTCTTGCGATTGTTGCAGAAAGACACTCCTTTCATCTGGGATGACACTGCTCAATGATATTTTGATGCTCTTAAGCATGCATTGACCAACATCGCTCTGTTGCATCCTCCGAATTATATGAAGGACTATATCCTTTACTTAGAAGCCTCTACTTTCACTATCGCTATGGTGTTAGTTCAAGAGGACCCTAATGGTGATGAACATGTGATCTATTATTTGAGTAAAAGTCTATCTGGTCCAGAGCTATGACATTCACATGTTGAGAAGTTGGACCTGACAGTCGTCATCGTTGTCCAGATATTTTGTCACTACATTTTTCTACGCACCACCAAAGTTATTGTGGACTCTAATTCTATGTACCACATTCTGACACGTCAAGTTCTTGGGGGAAAATATTCCAAATGGATTGTCATCCTTCAGGAATTCGATCTCAAGTTTGCTAAGTCCAAAGCCAAGAAATTATTGGTGTTTGTGGAGCTGATCTGTGATCTTCCCCATGCCGATGAAGATACTGAGCCTAGATATTCTCTCCTCGATGAATATCTATTTCTCATTAGCACGTCTGATCCTTGGTATGGAGACATCATTCTTTATCTCTAGACCCAACGTTTTCAGCCTGCTATCTCTCGTGAAGAATGTCATTGTATTCGTCACCATTCTCGATGCTACCTTATCATCGGTGACACTTTGTATCGTCGTGGTATTGACACTATCCTGTGAAGATGTTTGACTCATGTAGAGGCTGAATGCGTCCTTAATGACTATCACCTTGGAGCCTATGATGATCACCTTTCTAGGATGGCTACAACTCAAAATGTTTGATGTGCCAGATAGTTTTGGCCCTCTATCTTCAAGGATTGTATTGAGGCCGTCAAAAAATGCCCACCCTACCATGTTTTTCATAAAAAGGCACAAACCCACCCCACTCCACTGCATCCCATTATTTTCATCAGTCCCTTTCCCAAATGGGGCATTGCTTTCATGCAATGTAAGCCTACCTTAGTTGCGGGGCACAGTTATATCATCGTCATCGTTGATTATTTCACAAAATGGGCTGAGGCTATGCCTACCTTTCTGAATGATGGCTGTACTGCAGCTCTTTTCTTATTCAATGTAATATTCTAGATATAAAAAGTATGAAGAACATAAATACAATTCTAGAAATGGCAGATGAACAATAATATAACCATAATAACACCACAATAATACTGAAATGATAACAAAATAACACCAGAAAGATCACTTCAATTACTGAGAGCAATGTTCACGGGCCTCTTTGAGGGGGAAACCTCTAGTCATGTAGAGCTCTATTACAATAATAGCCAAGCTAGGGTTCTCATACCCTTGACTCCTATTTATACTAAATATGTCTATCAAGAGAACCATCTAGACGAATATCCTTCTAGAAGCGGAAGCTTCTATTAGATCTTCTTACATTCGACTTATTCTACCTAATTGCAAGGCCTTATTAATATTGACCTTTATTACATCATAATACATTGTTCTATCTACATAAGGGGTTAGTTCCCTAACATGTCCTCCCCCTTAAAAACATCCTTTTCCTCAAGGCTTAAGATGTGGAAATTGCTGCAGAATGGTAGTTAGTTCCCAAGTGGAATCTGTTGGAGTTGTATCTTTCCACTGGACTAACACTTCCTTGATGGTTCACTGACACAGGAGATGCTCACACTGATCCAAAACTACTTGTGGTTCTAGCCAAATGGAGCCTTCTTCGTCCAATTTGGGAAGGTTGGTTTGAGTTTGGCACTTAGTTCCAATCACCTTCTTCAAGCATGAAACATGAAAAACATGATGTATCTTAGAATGACTGGGAAAAGCTAACTGATAGGCCACCTATCCCACACACTTCATAACTATATAAGAACCATAAAATTTGGGCGCTAACTTCTGACAATGCTCAGCCTTGAGGGAATTTTGCTTGTAAGGTTGCAGTCGAAGGAACACTTGATCCCCTTTTGAAAATTAACATTCAGAGTGACCTTTATCTGCTTGTTTCTCCATGCCATTATGAGCCATGACCAAATTCTCTTTGAGGGTATGGAGAATAGCCTCTCAAACTGTAAGCATTTGGTCAACTGCCTAGACCTTCGAGACACCTGGTAAATATGAGAGAATGGAAGGTGGATTTTGTCCATAGACTACTTCAAAAGGAGTCATGCGTGTAGTTGTATGGTATGAAGTGTTGTACCACCATTCAGCTAGGGGCATTGAGCCCACTGATTTTTCTTTTCTGATGCAAAACACCTCAAATATGTTTCCAAACACTTGTTGACAACTTCAGTTTGACCATCTATCTGGGGATGATAAGCTGTGTGCCTTGTATCTTGAATAGTTCTTACCAAAAATTGCTGGTGAAAGTTGGGTCGCGATCATAAACAATAGAATGCGGCATGCCATGAAGCTTGAAGACCTTATCCATGAAAAGGTGAGCCATTCTGGATGTTGTAAATGGGTGTTGAAGAGCATAGAAATGAGAATACTTGGAAAGGAGATCAACTAACACCATGATGACTGATTTATTACCTGATTTATGTAAGCCTGTAATAAAATCTATAGAGATATCCCTCCAAATAGCAGGTGGAATCAGAAGCGGTTGCAGTGTGCTAGGAGATTTGAATGTTTCTCCCTTATTTCCTTGATACACATCACATTCGACCACAAAATTATGAACGTCTTGTTTCATACCATCCCAAAAAAAAGAACGTTTGACCCTGTCATAGGTTTTGGTAAACTCGGAGTGCCCAGCTTTGGGTGTAGCATGAAGCTCATAAAGCACCGTGGATTTAAGTTTTGACTGATAACTTAAATACAAACAACCTTTGTATCGAAGCTCATCATGGAGACATGAGTACTTTGGGGAAGCTGGAGAATTGGACTGCAATTGTTGTATTAGATGTGAGCTTTTGGGATCTTGTAGCCATTTCTGGCAAATGACTTGGAGCTAATCTGGTACAATGAAGGAGAGAGAAAAAAGGGATCCTTCATCTTCATATTTTCAGGAAAGTGCATCAGCCACCACATTGTCTTTTCCTTTCTTGTAAATGATCTCATAATCATATCCAAATAGCTTAGTCACCCATTCTTGTTTCTCTGGGGAGTATGGAAATTTCAATACAAATAAAGTATTTCTTGCGATTCTCCTGATCTAACAATTATATGCCATTGTTAAATACAAAATCACTTCTACTATTATTCTTGTGCAAAATTAAACCATGATCACAAAGTGAAATATCAAGAACACATAACACAGAAGTTTTTCCGGGAAAGTGTAAAACTAAAAACCCCACTATCATATATCATGTATATCATGAATCATGAAACAATCTCATACAAAACTCTAATCCAAGAGCTCTCAGTACAATACAATCGTCTCACACTGTCATACGCAAATCGGCAAATACATGTGCCAATTCTCTGTGTCTAGACAACCTGCCTCCTCTGCACAATTCCCGCAATTAGAATTCTCATAATGATTCAAATTGCCTAGTTTTCACATGCTCATGAGCATATCCATTTCATGTGTGATCAAATCACAACTGATAGCCAAACTATCCCTTTCACCTGTTATCTCAACTGGGTCTCCAATGGATCTGACATGCATGTAGTTAACTGTGGAAAATCTTCAGTTGCATGTGAGTTCATTGATTGTGAATTAATGAATAATTAATTCACTGAACTCTCACTAGTGCAAGTTTAGTTACAACTAGTACAACTGAGCTTAACTCACTTAAATAGACTTATAGTCATGTTACAACTCCAAATCACTCAGTTATAAATGAGATAATAGATTAATATTTACTGTCCAATTTATTTAAGGGAAAATTAAATTAGACACATGTTTCTTATTGACTTTTCAACACTCCCTCTCAACAAGAAAGGGATTATCCTTCACCCCAATCTTGTCTCTGTGATATTCGAATTTGCTCCTCCTGAGCGCCTTCGTCAGAATGTCTACATCCTGATATTCCGTAGGAATATATTGAAGCAACATGATATTCCACTAAACAAAATCTCTGAGATGATGATACCAGATATCTATATGCTTAGATATGTCATGAAACACAAGATTAATCGAGAGTTTAATGCAACTCATATTATCACAATAAATCACTATCGGATCTAAATGAGAACCAAACAAACCAACCAATATCTTTCTCATCTAGATAGCCTCACATGTAGCTTGACTCGCTGCCATGTATTCCAATTACACTAAACTAAGTGCCACAGATCTTTGTTTCCTACTGTACCAAGAAATAGTTGTAGATCTGATACTAAAGATCTCCCCTGATGTGCTCTTTCTGCCCGTTGGGCTGCCTGCCCAATCTGCATCCATGAAGCCATGCAACTTCACCTCATCCGTCTGTCTGTACCATAATCCATACTCAGATGTGCCCTTCATATATATCAGGACATTCTTACCCGCCTTCCAAAAGAGTTTGGTAGGCTTAACCATTGCTTGACTTAGCTAGTTAACTGCATATAAAATTTCTGGTCTCGTGTTCACTAAATACATTAGTGAACCCACTAGCTGTCGATAGACAGTAGCATCCACTACTTCTCCAGAAGTAGCATCCTCTTTCCTCCAGTTTCCTGGAAGAGGAGTATCCATGGGTTTGCATCCCTCCATGTGAAACATACCCAGTATTTCCCTTGCATACTTTCCTTGAGACACAAAAAGTTCACCATCTCGTTGCCATATTTCCAATCCAAAGAAATAATGAAGAAGGCCCAAATCCTTCATATCGAACTCCTTTGCAAGGTCATCCTTGCATGAATGTATTAGCTGCTCATCACCAGTCAGTATTAAATCATCAACATAAAGCACAATGATTAAGAGCTTACCCTCCACCAAAATTTGGTATAGGTTTGCATCCGCTTCACTTTTGGTGAAGCCTAATTCAATGAAATAACTGTCTATCCAAGTGTACCAAGCACAGGGTGCTTTCTTAAGCCCATACAGTGCTCTCTTGAGTCTGCATGCATGAGAATCTTTATTAAAGGTCTCAAAAACTTCTAGTTGTTCAATATACACTTCTTCCTCAATGATCTCGTTGAGGAACGCATTTTTTACATCCATCTGATGAATGCGCCAGCCCATCTGCACTGAGAGTGCAAGGATGGATCTTATGGAAGAGTACATTGTGACAGGTACAAAGGTCTCATCATAATCTATCCCCATGATCTGTGAGAAGCCTCGGGCTGCAAACCTAGCCTTGTATTTCTCCACACTCCCATCAGCAGCTTGCTTTACCTTATAGATCCATCTTGAACCTACCACTGATTTTTCGACCAGTCTTGGGACAATTTCCCATGCACTGTTTTTGACAATGGTGTCATACACCTCTACCATAGCATCAACCCAAGTGGGATCTTGCACTACTTACTGAAAGGAAGATGGTTCAGTCACAATACATTTGCTCATGAGAGCCATGTATCCAACAAATCGATCAGAAGATTGTCTCTATCTACGCTGTGAAGTAGGGGCTCCTACATTCTGTGCAACATCTAGTCTCAATCTATCAGCTTCTGTGGTGCACTTTCTTCCATTTCTGATGGATGACTCTGCTTGAGTGGTTTCCTTGACTTCATGAACCTCCTCATGTGGTTGATCCACATCTTGAGACTCATCTTTGGGAACCAACAATTCCTCTTCTGCATGCAAGTCTAGCTCCCTCTCAAGCGACAATCGCATGGCTTTCCCCTCATCAAATTTGATATCCCGTCGCACAAAAGTCATCTTACTGTTTGAAAAATACACATGATAACTATGGGGTGTTTCTTTGTACCCCAAAAATATCCCAACTTCAGCAGTCGGTTCCAACTTCTTCCTGGAATTCTTGGTCACATGCACATAAACAGATGATCCAAAAATTTTAAAATGAGAAACATCAAGTCTCTTACCAGTGAAAGCTTCTTCAGATGTACTCATGCCAAGTATTCTATGAGGACAATGGTTCTACACATAAACCACAGTATTGCATGCTTCTGCCCACAAATGCATTGGTAGGCCCTGATCATGCAACATCGCTCATGTTGCACCCCCGATTGTTCTGTTCTTTCTCTTCGCAACCTCATTTTGTTGTGGGTTATGAGGTGTTATGAGTTCTCTTCGACTTCCTTCTCTGCTGTAGAAGTATTTGAATTCATTAGAGATGTATTCTCCACCATTATTAATCCTTAGAGCTTCCACTTGATTCCCCGAATCTTTCTCCACCAATGCTCTAAACTCACAACACTTTGAGAATGTTTGATCCTTCTTTTGCATGAACAATATCCAACATTTACGAGAAAAGTCATAAAAAAAAATAACATAATACCTATGTTTTGTTGTTGAAGCAACCGAGAATGGTCCACACACGTCTGTGTGAATTCTCTCTAGGATCACCAAAGCACGGTTCTCCTTTTCATGAAAGGTGGACTTTACATACTTCCCCAGGGTGCACCCATTGCACTGATCTAACTGAGAAAGTGTTCCCCTTAGAAGTCCAGTAGATATTTTTTGCATGATCTTCAAGGCTCCATGATGAAGATGGCCCAATCACATGTGCCATAATTCTCTCTCATTCTGACTCACTACTTTTTCTTCCTTGCCTATCATGGCACCACATCCATCTACCTTCAACATGTAAAGATTCTTAACTCGAATCCCTATCTTCTTGACTTGACCCATTGCTTTATGTCACAGGTAGGCTTTTCCACTGCTAAAAACAACATCATAGCCTCTATCCTCCAACATTGCGACTGAGACTAGGTTTTTCCTTAGACCTAGAACATGCATAACATTTTTCAATTGAAATGGTTTACCTGACTCCCTCTGAAAGGTGATGGTACCAATACCAGTCACACTGTATCGTCCATCGTCGCCCATATCTATATGCATTCTGAGATATTTCTCCTCCAAGTCAATGAAAGACTCTTTATCTCCCGTCATGTGGAAGGAAGCGCCACTATCAAAATACCACACCGATCCCGATGCACTTGAAGCCATACATGTGATCAAAGTGAAGTCAAGTTCAAATTGTGAGACAAGAGCCTCACCAGTTGCAGCTCCAACAACCATCTTTTTCTTCCTCTTCCGTGGACAGTTAGTAGCGAGATGCCCATGTTTGTGACAGTGAAAACATTTCACTTTGGACAAATCCAGCTTCTTGACTTTAGACTCAGATTTTGAATGGAATTTATTCCCTTTCCCTTTCCTTGCCTTGGCAGTCAAAGAACAATCCTCTTCATCATCACGCTTTGATGAAGATCCATCTCTAGTGTTCCACCTGAACTTCTCCTGCACTAGATATGACCATAGTCGTTCCCAATCTGGCAATTTTTCCCTTCCATTGACAGAGTCTTGATAACTGTGCCAACTCTTGGGAAGTCCTAGGAGCACCAAGCTCACCAAATCATTAGCAACGAATTTTATTCCCACACTTCCAAGCTCATCCCAACATTGGACAAACTTCGTGAGATATTTTGGAATGGTGTCGCCCTTCTCCATCTTGATCTTCTTGAGTTTATCTTTGAGCGCAAATTTCCTATGGTCGCTACTGTTTTGGAACAGATCCATCAAAACCTTCAACATTGCATGTGGTGTGGTTTTTCCATGGAGACTTGAGACAATGTGGTCTCGTACTCCCTCTAATAGAATCCTCCTTGCCTTTACCACTTTCTTTTGTCATGCATCAAGATTTGCAGTGTCTGTCGCATCCATCTTAGGAACATCTTTGTCAATGTAACCCTTCAAGCCATTGTCTTTGGGTACTGCTTCCATCCTGTCCTTCCAAGAAATGTAGTTCGAGCTACCCTCGAGTGCATACTCCAACCTCAAGCCATTGAAAGACATTTCGATCTTGAATCAAATGTCGCACCAAGAAAGCCCTGCAAATTCGAACGTTATCCAACCAAAAAAACTCAACTGCTACAATTTCTCTTGCCCTGGGAAGTTCACACCCCACTTGAGAGTATCCTGAGGGAATTTCGCACCCTACCAGTGTCTAGCCTGTGAACTCTCTGAGGAATTTCACACCCTGCTAGTGTATAGCCTGCAAACCTTCTGTGGAAGTTCACACTGTACTTCACTGTGGGGTGAGGGAAGTTCTCACTTCTCCCTTAAGCAGCCTACAAGAATCACAATGAAGTTCAAACCTCTCCTTTGAGTAGGGTGCGAGAATTTCTACTCCTAGAAATGAAGTTCACACCTCTCCTTTGAAGTTTGCACCCTGCCAAAGATGGGACCTGCAAAAATACTATTTTGTTCACACCTCACTTTCGTGGCTCCGTGGCCTCTGTGGCTCTGATACCATATAGAAATTTCAATACAAATAAAGTATTTCCTGCAATTTTCCTGATCTAACAATTATATGCCACTGTTAAATATAGAAACGCTTCTACTATTACTCTTGTAGAAAATTAAACCACGATCACAAAGTGAAATATCAAGAACACATAACACATAAGTTTTTCTGGGAAAGCATAAAGATAAAAACCCCACTATCATATATTATGTATATCATGAATCATGAAACAATCTCATACAAAACTCTAATCCAAGAGCTCTCAGTACAATACAATCATCTCACACTATCATACACAAATCAACAAATACATGTGCCAATTCTCCATGTCCAGACAACCTGCCTCCTCTGCACAATCCCTGCAATTAGAATTCTCACAATGATTCAAATTTCCTAGTTTGCACATGCTCATGAGCATATCCACTGCATGTGTGATCAAATCACAACTAATAGCCAAACTGTCCCTTTCACCTGTTATCTCAACTGGGTCTCCAATGGATCTGACATGCATGTAGTTAACCGTGGTGAATCTTCAGTTGCATGTGAGTTCATTGATTGTGAATTAATGAATAATTAATTCACTGAACTCTCACTAGTGAAAGTTTAGTTACAACTAGTACAACTGAGCTTAACTCACTTAACTACACTTATAGTTCTGTTACAACTCCAAATCACTTAGTTATAAATGAGATAATAGATTAATATTTATTTTCCAATTTATTTAAGGGAAAATTAAATTAAATACATGTTTCTTGTTGGCTTTTCAACATGGAGGAAATGTGTTGTTCAAGAAAATACTTGAGGCTTTGATGTTCTGTCTTAATTTGGAAGCATTGCCCCAATAGATAAGGGCGCCACAAATCAACAACATGCAGAATAGCCAACATTTCCTTTTCATAGGTTGATTTGCCCAAATTTTGTTCAGACAATTGTTTGCTGGTAAAGGAAAAAGGTTGACCCTCTTGCATAAGGACAACGCCAATTCCTTTCCCTAGAGAATCACATTCCAGGACAAAGGTCTTTGTGAAATTAGGAAGGGCCAGGACTGGAGTGGTGCACATGGCCATATTCAAGGTTTGAAAAACCTGAGCAACTGCTGGGGTCCAAGTGAAAGAATTCGTTTTAAGGAGTGTCGTGAGAGGTGCCACAATCTTTCCATAATTCTTAACAAACTTGCGATAATAACCTGTTAGGCCCAGGAATACTCGCAAACTTTTGAGAGTCTTTGGGTGAGTCCAATCTTTCATAGCTTCAATATTTTTTGGATCCACCCTAACATCATTCTTTCCAACAATATGGCCCAAGTACTCGACGTCTGAGGCACCAAAAGAACATTTAGATTGTTTCAGAAAAAGTTGGTGTTGAGAGAGTAGATGGATAACTCAGTCCACATGAGCAAGGTGGTATGTCCAGGTTTTGTTATAGATGAGGATATCATCATAGAAAAATAAGACAAAATGTCAGAGAAAGGGGCGAAAGACATGATTCATGAGGCTTTGGAAGGTGGAGGGGGAATTACACAAGCCAAAGGGCATGACCAAAAACTCATAGTTTCCCTCATGAGTTCTAAAGGCAGTCTTAGGAATGTCTACCTCTTTCATATGGATCTGGTGGTATCCATAACGAAGATCAAGTTTAGTAAAGAACTGGGCGCCACTCAATTCATCCAAGAGGTCATCAATGATAGGAATGGGAAATTTTTCTTTAATGGTGAGTTTGTTGAGGGCACAGAAGTCAGGACACATGCACCAAGAACCTTCTTTATTCAGGACTATGACCACAGGAGAAGATTAGGGGCTCGTACTAGGGTGGATAGCGCCTACGTTAAGCAGTTCTTGAACCATTTTCTCAATTTCATTTTTTTGGGAAAAGGGGTGACAATAGGGATGGATATTGGGAGGGATGATTCCTGGTATAAGGGGAATGGAATGATCATGAACACCATGGGAAGGCAGGAGTCCCTGGGGAGTGGAAAAGACCACTTAATGTTTAGAGAGGATGGATTGAAGGTCTTGTGGCACATAGGGTGTCTCAGTTGCCCATATGGCATGGAGTTGGGAAATAACACCAGAATGACCTTTGTTTAGTAGATTTTCCATGCGATGGGAACTAATGATCTCCAGTGAAACGACAATGATGCCTTGGAACTTATATTTTTGTCCCTCTTGGTCGAATTTCATGGTTAGTTCCTTGAAATCCATGAGAATGGGACCCAAAGTCCTTAGCCAGTCTGCACCCAACACAATGTCACAACCTTTCATGTCGATAGAAAACATATGAGATATCAGGTGGTAGCCACCAATTTGGAGATGTACATTTTCACAATGCCCTCCACATTTCATGGATCCACCATTGGCAATCATGATTTGGAAATTATTGACTGCATGGATATAACAATGAGTTTCTTGGGCAATGCGACAATGAATAAAATTATGGGTACTGCCACTATCAACCAGAATGATGACCTTCCTATGCTTGATGTAACCAATCAGCTTGAGTGTTTGGGGAGTAGAGAAACCAGTGAGATAATTTAAGGAAATGACCGGTTCTACTTCAGGAGGGTCTGAGGGAGGGGTTATGTCTGTGGTTTCAGGTGACTCAGACATAAGGGGAGTTTCAACATCCTATTCTGAAACATCCTCTGAGATGGCCATAAAAATCTTTGGTTCCTTACACTTGTGGCCTGGAAAATATTTGTCATCACAATTATAACAAAGGCCTTTGAGTTGGCGTTTAACCATTTAAGCCCTAGTCAATTTTTGGATCTTTAGTGGAGCAGAGGGAGTAGTGGGATTTACTAGTTTGGTGCGAGGAATAAAGGAGGGTTTCCAGTTTTGAGATGATACAACATGTTGTGCTTATTCATATCTTTTGGTAACCTCCACCCAACTATTAGGCCAAGCCATGAGGACATGGGCACGAATCTCATCCTTGAGGCCACTGATAAAACATTCTTGAAAAAAGGCATCATACATGCCTTCTGTTCGAAAAGTTAGGCACTCAAAAGAAGCTATAAAGTCTTCCATTGTTCCAGATTGTTTCAACTTTGTCAAACATCCTAAATGGTTGGTGTTAGTGTCAAAGCATTCATAAATCTCTACCACAAAGTGTGTCCAAGCAATATACCCTTGACGTTAAGTTTTCCTCCAATTGCCTCCATTGCCAACGCTCTTGATCTAGATGGAGAACACCATACCAAATTTTGGCCAAGTCATCTGTTATGTTGTATAAAGAGAAATAATGTTCCATTTGGGTTACCCAACCAGTGGGATCCAAGCCATCAAATTTGGTCACGTCCACCTGTTATCACCATAACAATTATACTCGAGATATGAGTTTCAAAATTAGCGAAGGACTAAAGCAATGCAGAGACATGGCACGATTTGAATGTCTGGGACATATATGGTGGCATGTGGAAAAATATAGCGGAAGCGCGAAGGAAGTAATCTTACGGACCGTCGATCTTGAAGTAGTCTGGATCAATGGTTGAGGCCCATAACGGGCAGTGAAATAACACATAACTTAATTGTGTGAAGGTGGACTAAGGAAAACCATGGTGGTTTTAATAGTGGATGTGTGGCGCTCGTTGAAATATATCAGGGTGAAAATCAGTTTTCTTGAAACCATTTTTCCCACAACTCCAATATCACGTGGTCTAATGTGGAAAATAAACAACTCGTGGGGGAGGTGATGGATAGTCAAATCACCTCGCATCACTCGTTCATGTACTTCAGGTTCGTATGATATCAGGTGAACGCCGTCAGATAACGAACTCAAAATCTAATCATTTGAAATGGATTGTCCGAGCATGGTAAACCAACGTACCTGCAAGTAATCCTGTCAGTGATTCATGATTGGAACTCAATAACTACCAATTCTCAAGTATGGAGGCATCATCTCATCCATAAGAGAAATAATATCCAATTTGATTGACTCTTTGATTTCTGTAAGAACATCTTGTGTCCACGAAATTGGGATACATGGACAAAACCAATCAAGCCATATCTAGTGAAATAGGTTTTTCAAGTAACATGGCAGGTTCATCTACGAGGAAGAAGGAAAGGGAAATTTCACGTATATTAACAACCAAATTCCATACGGAACCTGCTTCAGACCCATAATTAGAAGTCAGGATAAATCCCATCATGAGGGACCTAATCATCAACAAGCACATGGGAGAAACCTGCAGGCAAGCTGTGAAAAAGAAACGGAGCAAACGACAGAAGACAGAAACCATTGTTGAAATGGTTGAAAGCGTTGGGGAGAATCAACCAGTCTGGTTGAACATATAAAGGAGGAGATCACCAAGATGAAATGAATCCTCAGGTGGGAATAATTACATCCCAGCAAATTTTGGACAGATGGCGGTCAAAGAAAGGGGACCCAGATATGACAAACATGTTCCTAATGGTCCCTTTAAAATAGGATAACCATTATTATAAATCATTCATTTTTGTAACTTATCTCTATTTTTAGAATTATGGGAAAGTATGAATGTTTTGAATTCCATGAGTAATTCCTCTATATATATATATATATTAACTCGAGGATATATAAAGGATGGAGAAAGGGGAGCCTGCCTTCTGTACAGGAAGACTTTATAAACTCTGGGGCTAGAATGAATATATAAATGTCGAAGAAGATTTCGGATTATTTATGAAAATATTCTAATTGGAGGTGATATGAGTCTTGTGTTCTTTCATAGTATGTGATTCCTATACTCTTTTATTTCCTTTACACTTTCATCTGTCTAAATTGGAGAAATAAAGGCCCAAAATTCATCATTTGATGCTCTTGGTTTAAGCAATTTAAACTTTGTATGTTTCTTCCTAGCTTATTCAGAATTCATTTTTGAAATGCTTTGATAAATTTAAATGTTTCCTTTTCCTCTGATGCCATGCAAGTTTTAGATATAAACTCAAACTCATCGCCTCATTTAGCCTTTTCTTCTTGATAGTTTTCATGTTCTGACAATGCATTGTTCATTTAGACTCCATAGCCCAAATGTT
>ML792594.1:147915-187610 GCA_009831015.1 Picea engelmannii
CTCCTCTCCTTTTATAAGTTGAAGAGGATAAGGTGAGGAGGTTAGGATGATCCCACTAAATCATGAAAGCGAGTAAGATCCAAACCATTCGGATGCCACCTCACCATAGAAGTTTCTCCTTCTAGAAGATTCGAGTAAACGCTTGTTTTTCCCACGTGTAGGCGTTCTCGCACCCTGCCTATAGAGCAACCTACGAACATCTCACACCCTAGCTATGGTGCAACCTGTGAGAATTAGGCATTCTCGCACCCTGCCTATATAGCAACCTGCGAACTTCCCTTTTTATGGGGTTTTTACAAAGGAGAATGCAACCTCTTTTCTCAGGAAAATTTCTTCTGCCTTCCTTCTTTAGGAACTCATGCCACTGACCCCTCTGAAGGCAACAGATAGGTTTACATCATTAACGGTCATAGGGATGAAAAAAATAATGTGTAACAATAGCCACCAATTTCCATAGATATATTAAGTGACACGAGAGATCCCTCCTTGAGTTGACAAGGCTAGTGCTCATCTCTAAAGTAGGTTGAAATAGTTACCTCTGTCGTTTGTCTATTCAGTCGAACAAAATTTACAGAGTGCTAACATAGAAGTGCCACTGTCGGGGACGAAATTGAAATTTTTTCCCTGGGAAAGAACGACATGGTTGAGTTCTCAGGTTTGAGAGCAGTAGACACTTAGGCACATATTGGCCGTATTCCTGCTCTAGCGACTCCATGCATCAAAAAATCAGTTTGAAGGTGATTCTATTGGTAGAAGAATCCAGAAATTTAAATTTTCACTAGCGACTCCACTCTCAATGCAAAATCTAGATCCCAAAACGTTATTGGTGATTTCACTCAAATTTAAAATGTAGTTCAAAAACTCCACTGGAAGATGATATACCTTGACATAGGTATGAAAGGGCATCATGGAAGAAAACAGGTACTTAAAATGGGATCTCCTCCAAAGCATTTTACTATTTGTTATAAGTTAGCTCCGCTCCTTCCTTGAACATGCCAAACAAATTTTTCTTTACCTGCTACATCCCAGTGATGATCATGAGAATATTGCAATTGTATATCCTCCTCTTAAAGTTGTACATGCATATCCTCACTGTATCACTAATTTTGATAAAAAAGTTCCATCTGGGCCATGTGATGACAATAACCAAGTTGATGAGCCTTATGAAACCAAAGATGATATTTGACCTCTTGTACTTGATCCAACATCCTCCAAGACTCAACATATATACCAACCCTTAAAATTACCTCAAGTCCTTCATGATTTTCCTCCTAAGCACTATAAATACCTATGTGTGTTTGATGGGGAACTTGATGTCATCTCAGCTGAAAAACACATCCAAGGGTTTGAAAATTTTATAGATTTGTTTTAGATTGACCATGATGATGTTTTTATGAGGGCCTTCTCTCAATCCTTGAAAGGGAACACCAAAGACCGGTTTAGACATTTGCATCCAGAAACAATTATCTCATGGGAGAAATTGAAGAATGTTTTTTTTAAGTTTTGGGGCAAGAAGAAATATTTGGAGCTACAACTTGAAGAGTTTTATGCCTTGGAATGGCAGAGCAATGAAACTATCTGTATATTAAGTAGGAGGTTTTCCAGTATTTACTACAAATTTCCTGAAGAGATTCAATCCATTGAAGTTGTTGCCATGCTTCATTACACAACAGCTCTTCATCCAGATTTGTCTTTCCTCCTGATGGAAAGAAGACTGAAGTCCTTACATAAAATGTTTAATGATGCTCAGGATATTCAACACAACATCCAGGAATGTAAACAAATCCAAAATGAGGGGTTGGATGCTCAAGAACATGAAAGTGAATATGAACATAAAATAGTTGATTAGAATCTTGAGCATAGAATTGACAATATCATGGGTCCTCTTGAAGTTTCAAATGTTTATGATTGCGCTAAAAATTATATTCCACTTGTTGAAAGAAGAAGTGTTGTTTTATCTTCTGAGCCATCCCATGATAAGCAGGGGGCTGATTATTTTATGTATTCTTTTGTAGACAGTCAAGAGGATGAGTTTGCAAACCAGTTTGTTGAATAACAGATTGATGTTCCAAGTTTGTTCTTGTTAGACGATGTTGCATATGATGCTGATTTGTCTATATATGAAAAATATGAGGATGACCGTGATGTTGAAGACTTTGTTTTTTAGCAGTACAGTGAGGAGAAAAGTATTAGATCAATTGAAGAGAATTCTCTACCCTTGTGCTTTGCCAGATTCAAATTATTTAAAGAAAATTCTCAAATCATTGTTGAGGCAAACGAATTTGTGTTGATGCAAAGTCACACCAAACCAACGAACCAGATTGAAAAGATATTGGAGCACTCTTCTCAGACGCTTGATGACCCTATTATTTGTTTTGAGGAAGATCTTGTCAATTCGGAAATACAGTCATTGGTCAAAGACAAAGCTGAAAGTGAGCATGTCCAGAAATCCAAAGAGATGGAAAAATGTACCTATGATGATATGGGAAAAAATGAAGAAGGTTTTGAGTCAGGTAACAGAACCTTGCTATTGTGTTTTCCCTCATTCAAACTATTGAAACAAAATGTCTGTAGCATTTCAAATAATAAAACATCCAAGCATGGCGAAGAAAGTAGCGGGCTTACAGATAAAAACTCTATCCCCTTATGTTTTTCTTCATTTGAATGGTTAAGAGAAGATCATGAGATTTCAGAAATAGGGAGTTCTGACTGTATTCACAGTAGCATTGTTTTACATGAAAAGGTTGTCATCATTGAATAACACCAACTACACTCACATGCATTGAACGATCATTACTTGGAAGGGTATTTCAATTCATAATTCCAATCCGTGCTTAATCATCAGATTAAATAAGAAGTTGATCAAAGAATTTTTGTCGAAGGTCTTTTCCTTTCTCCTAGAACTAATGCATATGTTCAACAATATTACCAGCAAGACAAGGTATTTCAAGGTTGCCTTTCTTCCCCTGAAACTGACATAGTGATCCTATTTCTGAACAACCTAGATATAGATGAAGATTTTTAAATTTCACCTATGGAAACTTCGAACAGTGAGGAAACCCTTGTGGATGAAGCTTTCTTTTCAATCTTGATTCCTGAAAAGGAATCATTATTCCATATGATTCATTATCCCAAGACACATTATGTGGAAAAGGTTTACAATCAGAGTCTACCAATAATAGTGGATTACAACGAATCAATGTTTGTACCAGATATGAATCTTTTTACACCAGATGATGCTCTCTAGCCATGGTTGCCTTATGACGCAGAAAATCTCTACTACCAGACTTCTCAACAACTCTTTCAGTTTTTTAGAAGTCAAAAAGATGAATCACATGAAAACAAAAATGCAGTGGAAGGAATGAAACATGACGATTGTTTTGCGCATATTTTAGAAGATCCATTTGCAATATTATTGGAGGAAATGAACATTCCAAATGTTTTTAATTTTTTGAGATTTGGATTTATGGATGAATTTTTGAATGAATTATCAGTTAACATGATTTGGAGCAAGCTTGTGCAAAGTAAACAAACAGTGGATAAAATGCTTGCATGGTTTCATTGGCATTTTGATTTCACTTGATTGGAAGTTCATTTCAGTAGTTAGAGTAGATAGGAGTGTGCAAATAAGCTTGTTGGTCAAGAAAAAAAAATTAGTTTGGGTTCCCAATAGTGTGTACAGTCATATTTTAACGGTGTATTAAGTGTTCTGTATACAGTTGAGAGCAATTTGCAAAGTCCGGTTTTAATATTTGACGTTCAGTCTCCAAGATGTGACAAAATACATGCACATGTTTTGAAAGAAGCCCAACGAAGAAGGCACCAGGTCTACAGTTCTTTGCTACCTCACAGGGAGAATAGCATCCCCAGTTGGAGCCTATGTTATCACCATAACAATTATACTCAAGATTTGAGTTTCAAAATTAGCGAAGGACTAAAGAGGTGAAGAGACATGGCGTGATTTGAAAGTCCGGGACATATATGGTGGCATGTGGAAAAATATAGCAGAAGCACGAAGGAAGCAGTCTTACAGACCGTTGATCTTGAAGTAGTCTGGATCAACGGTTGAGGCCCATATCCAGTGGTGAACTAACACAGAACTTAATTGTGCAAAGGTGGATCGGGGAAAACCATGGTGGTTTTAATAGTGGACGTGTGGTGCTCGTTGAAATATATCAAGGTGAAAAGAAGTTTTCCTGAAACCATTTTTCCCACAGCCCTGATATCACGTGGTCTAATGTGGTAAATCAACAACTCGTAGGGGAGGTGACGGTTAGTCAAATCACCTTGCATCACTCGTTTGGGTACTTCATGTTCGTATGATGTCAGGTGAACGTTGTTGGATAACGAACTCAAAAGATAATCATTTGAAATGGATTGGCCAAGCATGGTAAATGAACATACCTGCAAGTAATCCTGTCAGTGATTCATGATTGGAACTCAATAACTATTGATTCTCAAGTATGGAGGCATCATCTCATCCATAAGAGAAACAATCTCCAATTTGATCGACTCTCTGATTTTTGTAGGAACATCTTATGTCCACGAAATTGGGATACATGGACAAAACCAATCAAGCCATATTCAGTGAAACGGGTTTTTCAAGTAACATGGAAGGCTTATCTATGGGGAAGAAGGAAAGGAAAATTGCACGTATATTAGCAACCAAATTCCATACGGAACCTACTACAAACCCAGAATTAGAAGTCAGGATAAATCCTATCATGAGGGACCTAATCATCAATAGGCGTGTGGGAGAAACCTGTAGGCAAGCTGTGAAAAAGAAATGGAGAAAACAACATAAGACATAAACCATAACCGAAACAATTGAAAGCATTGGGGAGAATAAACCAGTCTGGTTGGACACTCTAAAGGAGGAGATCGCCAAGATGAAATGAATCCTCAGGTGGGAATAAGTACATCCCAACAAATTTTGGACATATGGAGGTCAAATAAAGCGGGCCCATATATGATAGACTTGTTGCTAATGGTCCCTTTAAAATAGGATAAATGTTATGATAAATCATTCCTTTTTGTAACTTATCTCTATTTTTAGAATTATGGGGAAGTCTGAATGTTTTGAATTCCATGAGTAATTCCTCTATATATATATTAACTCGAGGATATAGAAAGGATGGATAAAGGGGAGCCTTCCCTTTGTGCAGGAAGACTTTGTAAACTCTGGGGCTAGAATGAATATATAAATGCAGAAGAAGATTTCGGACTATTTATGAAAAGATTCTAATTGGCGGTGATATGAGTCTTGTGTTCTTTCATAGTATGTGATTCTTGTACTCTTTTATTTCATTTACACTTTCATCTATCTAAATTGGAAAAATAAAGGCCCATAATTCATCATTTGATGCTCTTGGTTTAAGCAATTTAAACTTTGTATGTTTCTTCCTAGCTTATTCAGAATTGATTTTTGAAATTCTCTGATGAAGTTATATGTTTCCTTTTCCTCTAATGCCATGGAAGTTTCAGATATAAAATCAAACTCATTGCCTCATTTAGCCTTTTCCACTTGATAGTTTTCATGTTCTGACAATGCATTGTTCATTCCAGACTCCATAGCCCAAATGTTATCTTCATTTCTTCAGTTACTTTATAAAAACCCCCCAAAACAGACCAAATCTAGCCACCAATTTCCATAGATATATTAAGTGACACGAGAGAGCCCTCTCTTAGTTGAGCAGGCTAGTGCTCAGCTGTAAAGTAGGTTGAAATAATTACCTCTGTCGTTTGTCTATTCAGTCGGACAAAATTTATAGAGTGATAACACCACTCGCGGAAGGCGTAGGTCATGCTGAAAGCGATGGTGCTGAAAATTATGGGAATGAGAAGAAGTTTAAGATTCAATATGTGGAGGTGGGTCAGATAAAGGGTTATCTGTAGGGATATGCAACTTGGTGCATATCATTGAAACGACAGATTCAAGCTGGGTAGTCATGTCTTGTTTGAGTTCCTCGATTGAGGCGGTGATGGAAGATTGCATGTTTGTATTTAGGGCAGAAACATTGGCACTGAGTTGTTTCACTTCTTGTTGGGTCTCTGTGAAATTAGATTGCAAGGTATTGAAGCGGGCTTC
This sequence comes from Picea engelmannii, assembly GCA_009831015.1. Classification (NCBI taxonomy): domain Eukaryota; kingdom Viridiplantae; phylum Streptophyta; class Pinopsida; order Pinales; family Pinaceae; genus Picea; species Picea engelmannii. The sequence goes on from ML792594.1 coordinate 154,004, forward strand.
CAAATCTTGGCTATGGGTATGGTCCATGATGACGAGGGAACCGAAACGAGGCGGGTGGGGTCAAAAAAATTGTTGAAAAATGATATGTATGAATGTGATAAGGGCGAAGAGATAAATCCAATGGAATAGGTCTCAAATAATGGTGCAAAAGTTTCAGTCTCTTTTTTTTTTTTAAACACCTGCGGAGTTATACTCCGGTCTTAAGAATACTGCAGTGATGAAATGCCAAAATGCTTAACCAGGAAGAAATGTGTAGTTATTTGGCAACCCAAACACAGTTGCGTGACAATAGATCTTGTTTGTTTTAATTTTTTTGTTTCCGTCCCCAAGGGTTAGGTATTCAAGGGTTCTACATACAAGGGTTTTCCCTGTGCTATAGCTCTCTGATATACGTGTGGGGTCTAACAATAGTACTTGGCCCAATATCTCAGGGCACTAATTAAGGAGGCTAGAACATGCCCTTAGCCGTACTACCCGACTATCCAGGTACTAGAGAGTATCTTCCCTAGTGTTGTTCTCGGTGTCACTATAGAAGTCAAGCGGTCAATCGGTTTATCTAAAGAGGGATTAAGGAAATCTAGGCTGATCCGTACACATGTGTTTTCTGATGCGCTACCACTCGAAGGGGTACCAACAAGGGTTACAAGGATGGCCAACATATGTGCACTTATGAATCACTTATATTTCCTGTGTGTATGAATCCCTCAACCGTGGGTTTATGCGCATAGCGATAGATCTCTGTGGCTTAAAGATGTTGGAATACGTCTCTACCCTGAAAAAAAATTTAACCCACAATTTTCTGCCAAGGAAAGTTCTCTGATACCAGTTGTAATATTCCAGATATAAAAAGTATGCAGAAAAAAAATAAAATACTAGAAACGAAAGATGAACAACAATATAACCAGAATAACACCACAATAATACTGAAATGATAACAGAATAACACTAGAAAGAGCACTTCAATTACTGAGAGCAATGTTCACGGGCCTCTTCGAGAGGGCAACCTCCAGTCGAGCAGAGCCCTATTATAATAATATCCAAGCTAGGGTTCTCATACCCTCGACTCCTATTTATACTAAATATGTCTATCAAGAGAACCATATAGAGGAAGATCCTTCTAGAAGCGGAAGCTTCTATTAGGTCTTCTTACATTCGACTTATTCTACCTTATTGCAAGGCCTTATTAATATTGACCTTTATTACATCGGAATACATTGTTCTATCTACATAAGGGGTTAGGTCCCTAAAATTCAACCACATCATCACCATGGATGATTTTAAAGATGGAAATTTATTTTAAAATGTAGAAATGTTGGTGAATATTACTAATCCTTCATATGCCAACTATAAATGTTTGGCGATATTTTTGTAAAAATATTCAAATTTCTAAGGATTTTATATAGTTTGTATAAAATTTTGGCGATTTTCAAGTTAAAATAATTTTATCCTATAGAATTTGGGTGAATTATTTTTAGAAAAGCGAATCTTTTTTTTGGGAAAAACCATGGAAAATTAGCCCATGAGCGAAATTTATCCTCTAAAATCATCCCTGAATTCATCACTCGTTTTGGTGTTCCACAAGCCATTGTCACTGATCATGGTTCACACTTTCAACACCAGATGATGAGTGAGTTTCATGCCAAGTTGGGTTTTTTCCATGAGAACTCATCCCCGTACTATCGTCAAGCCAATGGAAAAGTTGAAGCTATCAACAAGGTTCTTAAAACCATGATTCAACGTATGGTAGGGGAAAACAAGACATCTTGGCATCTACAACTTTTCTCCACTCTCTGGGATTACCGTACCTCAGTGAAAACTGCTACTGGATTCACTCCTTTCCAGTTGGTATTTGGAATATAAGTTGTTTTACCAATCAAGTGCAAAATTCCCTCATTGAAACTCAAAGTAGAACTCTTGCCTCACACTTATGCTGAAGAAGAACGCTTCTTATACCTGACCAGTTTGGATGAAAAACATCGTGATTCCGCTCTCGTTAACGAGACATATCAAAAGTGAATCAAAAATCAATACGAAAAATCCATCCACCCTCGTACTTTTGCAGAAGGAGACCTAGTCCTCGTTTATGACCAAGCTCATGATAAGTTAGGGATAGGCAAGTTCGAGCCTCTGTGGCATGGTCCTTACATCGTGAAACATGTTTTACATAAAGGCTCCTACGAGCTAGTTGACTACGACGGAATCTCCCTGGGTGAGCCCCGGAATGGGCTTTACCTTAAGAAGTACTATGCATAGGACATCTAGCATGCATACTTTGTACACTATTGTATTTTCAGTTTGGTGTGTCTTTTTCTCTTGAGTGCACGCTTTTTTTTTTAGCTTCTTATACTTTGTCTTGTGTTTTCATGCGCAGATGACATCTTCCTTTCCTATCTTTGTCAGGTTTGCTGATGGCGATAGTCGACACACCCAGAACATTGCTTATACATCTTGGGTCATTTACCACTCTTATGATTTGGTGAGTTCAAAAGGTCTTTGCTTAGGGTCGGCAACTAAAAACATGGCAGAATATCATGTTGTCATCAGACTTTTAACCGAAGCCTCTTCCCTAGGTATTTATCATATGATCATTAACATAGACTCTCAACTCATGGTCCCTCAACTTAATCAAATCCATGCCATTCATAATCCTATCCTATTGCGTCTCCATCTACGAGTTTGTCATTTTGAAAGAATGTTCAACTTTATCGAATACAGACCTGTACCAAGAGAGCTCAATACAACTTCAGATTCGTTAGCCAATTACATCATGGATCGATATCTCGCACATAGATGAGATCTTATAAAGGAGATAAATCATACATTGCATGAAAATTAAATGCATTATATACAAGACATTAATATTTGCAAACATCATTTGGCACTATAAAAACTCGGATATGTATATATATACTGCGAAATTGTTCAGTTACATCAAAAAGTACATATAAGAGAAAATTTTTTTGGGTCCTCATACCCATAACCTCGTCATACAGACTATACAAAAAGAACATCAAGAAGGTCCTAATCCTCACCCATCACATTGTTCTCTAAGTAGTACACTACCACATGGGCAACTCGTCTCAGTAAGGAGTTAAGACTCTCAGGGACTCCCACTATATGTCTTTGTAAATGTAAGGGAACATCTTGCCTTCGAAGAGGAGGGACACCAATCGTGAGTCCTTGGAGGTTTCTTTCAACCTCCTGGAGACCCCCTGCCATTGCCTCATGCTTTGCTACTATCTGAGCATCTCCAAAACGCCCCAGTGCCAGTATCTCTGTCAGACGTGATGCTCCCCTATCTGCACGATGAAACGATACGTCTGTTAAAAAATCTTCTAAGTACATATAAAAATAATATAACCTTAAAATCAAAAAACACTTGACAAGATTGTTTTGGTTTCTTACCTGATGCATCCCAGTCCACTCCATCTAGAAGAACCAGGTCCATACTACCCCGGAAGTCCACCCCGACATATGGGAAATCCTCTATAACGATCAGTTGGCATCTCAGCCAAGCAAAAAAGTCGCCTGTAAATCTGAACTCTGACTCCATTCCCAGCCTCAGAGACAAACTTGTCCAGAGATCCACACGTGGTTCACCCACTAGTCGTACTGCTAATGCAATATGTGGTTGCATCTGAGGAATGTGTTCTAGGAAGAACAAAACCAGAAACAAACCATATCCAAACTACTTTTGTTGCCCCATCTAGCATCTCTAAATCTGCTCCTTCATGTTCTGAAGGAATCCTGCACTCCAGTTGAACACAGTTGGCTCTAAACATTGCAGACCATAAACCATCTATGATCTCAAAACTAAATATGAGCTCGTACTCCCTACTAAACTCATGATGGAAAATAGAATAGATCGAAGAGTTAGATCTATGACATCTCTTATCGCAATTCTACCTCCCACCAATCTCGATCCTGGGACACAATGATTTGTCAAGTAATCTTCTACAGGCACGGGAAGTGCTCTTTATCCAGATAAAGTAATAGAGGCCCCTCTCTTTGAGAGTCCGGTCAGGAAATACACATCCTCCAACTCAATGGTAAGAAATTGTGTCCCAATTTGGAACCCCTGCTCCGCAATGTTCCACAACCTGATCCTATACTCGAGAAGTCCTTCTTCATCTTTTGCATCTTAAAGAACATGAGGAGACCATAATTCCTCAATGCGGCCCTTGATTGGGGGTTTTGCAAAGAAGCCACATCATTGAGATCATGCTTTCTTTCTTTCCACTCGATCATGATTTTTTCCAAGTATAACTTGCAATCATCATCAACAAAATTCCATTAGTCATGTCACATTAATTTTTTTTTGGTAATTCAAGATTTAAAAAAATACTTTTATTATGTTTTTCAGGCCAGCACCCCCTTAAACCATTTCTCAAAGCGCCGACGCCCCCCCAAAAGACTTACCAGAGCATTTTTTTTCTAACTAGTGCTCCCCCTAGCTTGTTAGGGGAGCACCAATGAAAGTCACAGTATCCATTGCATCATCACATTTTGGTCCATGTCATGTTTCTACTGTCATGCCTCAATGCTCAAGGGAAGTATCTGCCTCGAGATTCAACCATCACAAATATCTTGTTTCAACACTCGTGTCAGTCCATATTAATTTGATCCACCAACTTACATCTCAATGTCAGTTTCATGTCGTTGATGAAGGATACGTCAAGGCCCTCCTTCGACGAGTCTGTTCCTGTCGACTCCAACACATTATCCAAGAGCTAGACTTAGAAACTAGTTAGTACCTTGGGACCTGCATGCCTCAATTTCAAGCCTCCTCGCTTCTGATGATAGGTTTACATTATTGACCTCTGATTGAATGATTCCATGAATGTTCTACTTCAGCTCATTTATTCACATTTGCGGGAATGTACTAGGGTACCTTGGGAATCATTGACATCAATGGTGATTTCCCTCGCACTTGTTAACGGTTTACCTCATTGGTCGGTAATCAAGCGGTTTCTACCATGTTCAACATCAAGACATCTATTCACATGGTTAGACTCGTACCACATCAGGATCAGTAAGAAGACCCTGGGTTGAGTGATCACTCTGGTATGTACTTTTCCTAGTTTGCGACAAATTTTCTCTTGAATATTGACACATATACTGTCACATAGATCAAATTTGTATTGGTCCGTGGCTATGTCTTATTTTCTCATAGATCCACTGTGTATTTTTTGTGGCTATGACCAGTTCATGTCATGGAAGTATAGATCCACATTGTATCTTTGGTGGCTATACTCTTTGTTAATATAATTATGAATCCGCAGTGTATATTATGGCGGCCATACCTTGCAAGTCTTTATCACCCAAGCATAGGTATTCCTGCCTTGGGTTTTGAAACATGTCATAATATTTGTTTGATGGTTGTGTGAAGCTTCTACCAGGTTCTCTGATTCCATACCCTTGCTCGAAAAAGTCTACAAAGTACTTCATTCATCAGTTTCCATCTTCTAACTTCGCACTTTGGGGGGCAATCTGTTACACATCAAAATTACTCATTGGCGTCATTACAAGTGTCGCAAGTGTCACTTTTTGGCCACAAGTGTCACAAGTGTTGCATACATCATACAGTCATCTTACCTATGTCATGTCTTGAACGACATCACAAGGAACACTTAAAGACATCCTCAAAGACTGTTTAAAGAAGGACATGTCATTTGACAAAGAGTACAAAGCCTTTTTCCTTAAGAAAACCACTTAAAACTCTCTTTAGAAAGGCAACGCTCCCCTACCCACTGATAGGGAGTGCTACTGATACTTTCCCTCCTTTGGGGGAGCATTGCAATGCTCTATGCACCATTCTGAGGGAGTGCTGGGTTGTTTGAGGAAATCTTGGGTTGTTGAGGAAAATCAGGGAAAGATCCCCCTCATCTTCTAAATCAGTTGGATTTGAATATGAGGAAAAGGCTGGATCTTAGGGAGGATCCACAATTGATGGAGAAATATCCTCAACCTATCCCAAGAATCTCTTAAGTGGTTAGGCCTCTCCATGCCTATATAAGGAGGCCTCTTCATGGTGAAAAAGAGAGACATTGAAGACATCAAACTTATGATCTCATAAGGGAGAATTATCAATGAAATCATAGTCATTTTGTTTGTGGATCATTTGAGCAAGGGGTTGGACAAGGAGAGCTGGAAGAGGCTATTGCAGCTTCATCAAAGGTCTATAAGTATCTCTATTAATCTCTCATTAATACATGTTCTTGGCTTGCTTCCTTAAAGATTGTGTATACCTACATGAACTTGTCTTTAATGGATATATCTAGTTTCAAATTGATCTTAGTAGAATAAGAAGCATGTTTTTTCTTTAATTGGATTGCAGGACTTGTTGAAGATCTTGGGGATCAAAGCTCAACTTGGACTACGCAAGGACAAACATCGTAAAAAGGTACATCTTCTTCCTCTTCTTTATCGATCATCTTAGCTAGGTTTAAAGGGATGTCAGTGACCAAAGTTAGCACCTTTTTGTCTTGATCTTAGAGGTCTAGGATCTAAGAGGGAATCCACCTGTCCGTAGGGGGATTTTCCTATAACACACAATGACAAATTGCTCCGGGGGGAAAAAATCACAACCAGACAAAGTAACAGAGTTTTGTAAGCTCCAGAAGGTGTGTATGACCAATGCGCACATGACCACGGTGCCTTTAATCACCCAAAACAGGGGATTTGAAAGTTGACCACATGTGTCGGATTTGCATTGTGCCTCATTGAGCTAAACAATAGTTCTGTATATCCTCTAAAAAACACTTTTCTGGGCGACGAAATCATGGGAGAGGGGTCCCCCAACTCAAATCTGGTGCCAGAAGTCTAACAAAATTGGAGTTTCATCGATTCGAGGCAAGGTTTGGGTGCTATAGTGAGTTGCAACTCACCTCCGGAAGTCATTCAGGGACACAATGAAAATTTGGTCCGAGCGCACAAAATCACAACCGAGCGATGTAACTGAGTTCCATAAGCTCCGAAAGGTGTGTATGACCAACTCCCACACAACCATGGTTCCCACAATCACCTGAAAGAGGGGCTTTGAATGTTGACCCCCTGTGTTGGATTTGCATTGTGCCTCACTGAGATAAACCCTAGTTCTGGATATCTTCTAACAAACACTTTTCTGGCTGATGAAATTATAGGAGAGGGATCCCCGTAGATGGAATCCGGTAACAGGAATCCAACATAACTAAATTTTCATCGATCTGAGGCATGGTTTGGCTGCTATGGTGGTTGCAAATTGCCTCCTAAATCCATTTAGGGACATAATGAAAATTTGGTGCGGGGGCACAAAATCATAACCGGGTGACGTAACTCCCACAAGACCATGGTTCCCACAATCGCCTGACACATGGGCTTTGAAAGATGGCCCCTTGTATCGGATTTTCATTGTACCTCACTTAGATAAACCCTAGTTCTGGATATACTCTAACAAATACTTTTATGGGCAATGGAATCCCAGGAGAAGGGTCACCCTAGCTAGAATCCGGTGCCAGGAGTCCAATGGAACTGGTGTTTCGTCGATCTAAGGCACGGTTTGGGTTTTATGGAGAGTTGCAACTTGCCTACTGAAGCCATTCAAGGACACAATGACAATTTGGTCCTGGGGCACAAAATCACAATTGGGTGACATAACTGAGTTCTGTAAGCTCTAGAAGGTGTGTATGACCAATTCCCACATGACCACGGTGCCCAAAATCGCTCGACACATGGGCTTTGAAAGTTGAGCCCTTGTGCCAGATTTGCATTCTACCTCACTTAGCTAAACCCTAGTTTCGGAGATCCTGTAAGAAACACTTTTCAAGGAGATGAAATCACATGAGAGGGGTCCCCCTAGCTATAATCCAGTGCCAAGAGTCCAACAGAATTGGAATTTCATCGATCTGAGTCATGGTATGGGTGCTATGGCGAGTTACAAGTCGCCTCTTGAATCCATTCAGGGACACAATGATAATTTGGTCTGGGGTCAAAAAATCATAATCAATCGACATAACTGAGTTTCGTAAGCTCTAAAAGGTGTGTATGACCAATGTGCACAAGAACATGGTGCCCACAATCGCTTGACACAGGGGCTTTGAAATTTGACCGCCTATGCCGGATTTGCATTGTGCCTCACTGAGATAAACACTAGTTCTGAAGATCCTCTAACAAACACTTTTTTGGGCGATGAAATCATAGCAGAGAGGTCCCCCTAGCTGGAATCCGGTGCTAGGAGTCCAACAGAACTAGATTTTCATCAATCCGAGGCACGGTTTGGGTGCTATGGAGACTTGCATCTTGCCTCCTGAAATAATTCAGGGACACAATGAAAATTTGATCCGGGGGCACAAAATCACAACCAAATGACGTAAATGAGTTTCATAAGCTTCGTAAGGTGTGTATGACCAATTCCCACATGACCACGGTTCCCTCAATCGCCAGAAACATGGGCTTTGAAATTTGACCACATGTGTCGAATTTGCATTGTGCCTCACTGAGATAAACCCTAGTTCTAAATATCCTCTAACAAACGCTTTTCTTGGCGATAGAATCATAGGATAGGGGTCCCCCTAGCTAAAATCCAATGCCAGGATTCCAACATAACTGACGTTTTGTCGATCCGAGGCACGGTTTGGGTGCTATGGCGAGTTGCAACTCACCTACTAAAGCCATTTGGGGACACAATAACAATTTGGTCCAGGGGCACAAAATCAAAATCGAGTGACGTAACTGAGTTTCATAAGATCTAGAAGATGTGTATGATCAATTCCCACATGACCACGATGCCCACAATCACTCGAAACAGGGGCTTTGAATGTTGACCTCCTGTGTTAGATTTGCATTGTGCCTCACTGAGCTAAACCCTAGTTCCAAAGATCCTCTAAAAAACACTTTTTTGGGCCACAGAATCACAGGAGAGGGGTCCCCCTAGCTGGAATACGGTGTCAGGAGTCTAGCAGAACTGACGTTTCATCGATCCGATGCAGAGTTTGGGTGTTATGGCGAGTTGCAACTCGCCTCTTGAAGTCATTCAGGGGCACAATGACAATTTGGTTCGAGGGAAAAAGATCACAACCAAGCAACATAATTGAGTTCTGTAAGCTCCAGAAGGTGTGTATGACCAACACGCACATGACCATGGTGCATACAATCACCCGAAACAAAGGCTTTGAAATTTGACCGCCTGTGTCAGATTTGCATTGTGCCTCACTGAGCTAAACAATAGTTCCAAAGATCCTCTAACAAACACTTTTCTAGGCAATGGAATCACAAGACAGGGGTCCCCCTAGCTGGAATCTAGTGCCAAGAGTGTAACAGAACTGGCGTTTCATCGATCTGGTGCATGGTTTGGGTGTTATGGCGAGTTGCAACTCACCTACTGAAGTCATTCAGAGACGCAATGGCAATTAGGTCCAGGGGCACAAAATCACAATCGGGTGACATAACTGAGTTTTGTAAGCTCCAGAAGGCGTGTAAGACCAACTCCCACATGACCATGATTCCCACAATCGCCTGACACATGGGCTTTGAAATTTGACCCCCTTTGTCGGATTTGCATTGTGCTTCACTGAGCTAAACCCTAGTTATGGAGATCCTCTAACAAACACTTTTATGGGTGACAAAATCATAGGAGAGGGGTCCCCCTAGATGGAATCTGGTAACAGGATTCTAGCATAACTAGTGTTTCATCGATCCGAGGGACGGCTTGGGTGCTATGGTGAGTTTCAACTTGACTCTTGAATCCATTCAGGGACACAATGACAATTTGGTGCGGGGGCACAAAATCACAACTAAGCAACGTAACTAAGTTTTGTAAGCTCTAGAAGATGTGTATGACCAAATCCCATATGACGACGATTCCCAAAATCGACTGACACATGAACTTTGAAATATGACCCCTTGTGTCAGATTTTCATTTTTCCTCACTTAGCTAAACCCTAGTTCTGGAGATCCTCTAACAAACACTTTTTTGGGCGATGGAATCACAGGAGATGGGTCCCCCTAGTTGGAATCTAGTGCCAGGAGTCCAACAGAACTGGTGTTTCATCAATCTAAGGCACAGTTTGGGTTCTATGGCAAGTTGCAACTCACCTACTGAAGCCATTTAGGGACACAATGACAATTTGTTCCTAGGGCACAAAATCAAAATCGGGTGACGTAACTCAGTTTTGTAAGATCCAGAAGGTGTGTATGACCAACTCCCACACAACCATGGTGCCCACAATCGCCCGACACAGGGGATTTGAAAGTTGAACCCCTATGTCAGATTTTCATTGTGCCTCATTGAGCTCAACCCTAGTTTTGGAGATCCTCTAAGAAACACTTTTTTGGGTGACGAAATCACAGGAGAGCGGTCCCCATAGATAGAATCTGGTGCCAAGAGTCCAACAGAATTGGCGTTCTGTCAATCCGAGGGACGGTTTGGGTGTTATGGCGAGTTGTAACTCGCCTACTGAAGCCATTCAGGGACACAATGACAATTTGGTCTAGGGGCACAAAATCACAACCGGGTGACGTAACTGAGTTATGTAAGATAAATAAGGTTTGTATGACCAATGCCCACATGACCACAGTTCCCACAATTGCCCGACACATGGGCTTTGAAATTTGACCCTTGTGTCGGATTTGCATTGTGCCTCATTGAGCTAAACCCTAGTTCCGGATATCCTCTAACAAACACTTTTCTGAGCAACAAAATCATAGGAGAGGGATCCCCCTAGCTGGAATCCGGTGCTAGGATTCCAACATAACTAGATTTCCATCGATCTGAGGCACATTTTGGGTGCTATGGCGAGTTGCAACTCACCTCCTGAAGCCATTCAGGGACACAATGACAATTTGATGCGGGGGAAAAAAATCACAACCATTTGACTAACTGAGTTATGTAAGCTATAGAAGGTGTGTATGACCAACTCCCACATGATAACGATGCCCAAAATTGCCTGACACATGGGGATTTGAAGGTTGACCCCCTGTGTTGGATTTGCATTATGCCTCACTGAGCTAAACCCTAGTTCTGGAGATCCTCAAACAAATTTTTTTATGGGCGACAGAATCTTAGGATAGAGGTCTTCCTAGATGGAATTTGGTGCTAGGAGTCCAATATAACTAGTTTTTCGTCGATCTGAGGCATGATTTGGGTGCTATGGCGAGTTACAACTCGCCTCCTGAAGTCGTTCAGGGACACAATGAAAATTTGGTCTGGGGGCACAAAATCACAACCAAACAACGTAACTGAGTTCCGTAAGCTCCAGAAGGTGTGTATGACCAACTACCACATAACCACGGTTCCCACAATCTCCCAACATAGGGGATTTGAAAGTTCACTGCCTGTGTCAGATTCACATTTTGCCTCACTGAGCTAAACCCTAGTACTAGATATCCTCTAAAAAACACTTTTCTCGGCGATGAAATCACAGGAGACAGGTCCCCCTGGCTAGAATCCAGTTCCAGGAGTCCAATAAAACTATTCTCTCATCAATCTGAGGAATGGTTTGGGTGCTATGGTGAGTTACAACTTGCCTCTTGAATCCATTCAGGGACACAATGACAATTTGGTCTAGGGGCACAAATTCACAATCGGGTGACGTAACTGAGTTTTGTAAGCTCCAGAAAGTTTGTATGACCAATGCCCACACGACCATTATTCCCACAATCTCCCAACATAGGGGATTTGAAGGTTGACCCCCTATGCCAGATTTGCATTATGCCTCACTCAGTTAAACCCTAGTTCCAAAGATCCTCTAACAAACACTTTTCTAGGTGACAGAATCACATGAGACGGGTCTCCCTAGCTAGAATCTAGTGTCAGGAGTCCAACAAAACTAGCATTTCATCGATCTGAGGCACAGTTTGGGTGTTATGGCGAGTTTCAACTCGCCTACTGAAGCCATTCAGGGACACAATGACAATTTAGTCAGGGGGCTCCAAATCACAATCGGGCGACGTAACTGAGTTCTGTAAGCTCTGGAAGGTGTGTATGACCAACACCCACATTACCATGATTCCCAAAATCACCCAACACAGGGCCTTTGAAATTTGACCCCCTGTGTCGGATTTGCATTGTGCCTCACTGAGCTAAACCCTAGTTCTAGAGATCCTATAATAAACATTTTTCTGGGCGACGAAATCACAAGAGAGGGGTCCCCCTAGCTGGAATTCGGTGCTAAGATTCCAACAGAATTGGCTTTTCATCAATCCAAGGCACGGTTTGGGTGCTATGGCAAGTTGCAACTCGCCTCCTGAAGCCATTCAGGGACACAATGACAATTTGGTCCTTGGGCACAAAATCACAACCGACCGACGTAACTGATTTTTGTAAGCTCCAGAAGGTGTGTATGACCAACGCCCACATGACCATGGTGCCCACAATCACCCGACACAGGGTCTTTGAAAGTTGACTCCATGTGTTTTATTTTATTTGTGCCTCACTGAGCTAAACCCTAGTTTCGAATATCCTCTAACAAACACTTTTTTGGGCGACAAAATCATCGGAGAGGGGTCCCCTTAGCTGGAATTTGGTGCGAGGAGTCCAACATAACTATCATTTCATCGATTCAAGGCACGTTGTAATTGGAAACATGCCTCCTATTATCAATCCAAGAGTTCCTCCAAGACTACAAATGAGAGTAAGCTTGGTAACATAGAAATAAAAATGCTTGATTGGTTTTGTGGATTAAGAAGAAGAAAACAAGGAAGGGGAAGGACAATAAGCTATTGTAAATCAATGATGGACCATTAGGCTATGGAGTCAAGAAAACATTTTGCTCATTAAATGCAATCAATATGCATATCAGATAAAGGTTTGTTGAATAGAGGAAGAAAAATATAACACAAAGAAGAATATACATAAGGCAGAGATCCTCCCTTCATAAATGAATTCAAGGTACTTGAATATAAATAGTGACTAATAGGCAAAATACATCAGATCCTCAGATGCTCAAGAATCCATTAATTAAAGGCAACCATGATCCTCAAGGTGTACAAATCATTCAAGTAAGAAGACAAATTGGGAAAGAAAAAAAGAGATACAATCTGATAACACATATATCGTGAACCTTCAATAACATAAATGTTTACAAAAACAAAAGCCCCTCAGGGTTACAATGATCAGAGGCAAAGTGCCTCCTACAACTCTCTCATCTCTCTTGCTCATGAATCCAACCTCTTCTCCAAGAGATATCTCCTTCCTTAAATAGAAAATAACATCCAAATAACCTCAAGAGGTCGAATCCCATCTCCTCCATTGGATTCTAAGCCTAGGAGATAGGTGGCAACAATCAAAGAGACAAAAATCCAACAAACTATTGATTTTCAAGAATTTGTTGGAAGTCATTAATAAATTGTTTCCACCTCATGCATGAGGCCTTTGCTGGAGATAAATATTATGTGTAGGCATCCCTTGATATCTAATTGATGTTTGAGAATCCATTCGAACTCTTCTTGAAATGTGGCAACCTCCCAACAAGGCGAATATCAAAACTGTGACCGTTACAGGAAATTAGTACGCAGCGCTACTGTGCAGAGCACATAGCGCCTACTTATATATCCAATATATCTCAAACCAAAACAAATTTTGAAAAAATGAGAGATGTTTTTTTTATTTGGAATGTTATGAACAAAAACCTCCTCCATTTTTCAAAAATACATTTTCAATTGTTCATAATCCAAGTTTCAAGTTAGTGACTAAAAACTGGTAAAATAATTCTGCATAATTCGTTTTCTGCCAAAAATATTAGGTAGCACCACTTGCGCTGCGTCTGTGTGCAGATTAGGTAGAATTTCCAAACACGCGGTGCCTTCAATATTGAAAGTGTGTAGAGTAATTTGTAGTATTTCATGATGACAAAACCATTTCAATTAAGTGCCTTGACTGTACAATGGATAGTGTTAACGATAAAAAATGCACTGGCATTTTGGCAAGAATGATGCCTAATATTGTAGGGAACATTTGACTAGCTTCCCTAGCTCCAAATACAAATCTGATTGCACCATTGGAAATATTATGATCTGTAGATGTTGATCGACCATTTGAATGTGTGAAACGGACATTCCACGGTTGAGAAAATTGATTTTCCCCGAAGGCATTTTTTTCTGTAAATTCTGACTTTCGGTGGTTTACGCGAACATGACGACTGTTCATTAACCACCAAAAGCTGTACTTTCGGTGGATAATTCACCCAAAAGTCTTCTATGTTAACCACCGAAAGCCTATTTTAACCAGAATACTTGAAATTTCGCCTAGATCAGGAATTTTTGAATCATAATGAGATAAAACCTCTTGGAATAGATAGGTGGTGAATTATCAAGTCAGATCCAATGGTTACTTTGATGGGTAAAGGCAAAGAAGAGGTGTTTTAATCAAGTTTGGTACATTTTTCAAAGGCAAAAATATAGGGATTTTGGCACACCTCAGCAAATTCGAATTTGCCTCTTGGAAGAGTCATCAGTCAGCCTTGGGAGGCTATCCTGCACTTCACCAACAGTCAACAAGAGAGAGAGATCATGAAATCTGGGATTGAACTCATTCTTGGGGATCATCCCACATATTTTGCAACTGAATTTTGACTTACTATTTTTAGTATATCTGATCCTTGTTTTTAGGATCTTAGAACTACTTTGTAATGCTATAAAGCTTAGGATAGAAGATGAACCAAGGGTTCGATTTTGGGTTCTACATGCTTCTACTGTAAGAGAGACCTATTCTTATTATGTGAAAAATTACAAGCTTCCTTCAGTTGTGTTGTCAGACTTTTCTTTTCTGTTCTCTGATATCTTATGAGTGAAGGTTCTTTGTTGATGCTCATTCAATCTGCATGTGACTGTCATCTCACTAATTGATTGATTAAGTTGATAATCATAAGTTATTTCCTTGGTTATTAAACCCATTGTGCTTGTTTTATATGAGTATAGTCTGGTTCAATAGCTATCTTCTCTACCTTTTAATCAAACCTTGTCTGATTGTATTGCTAGAAGGCCTTGTGAGATTTTGTATTTCTAGACAGTCTTGAACACACAGTCCAGTCCCTAGATATTCATCTTGATCCAAAAACCACATCAATTATTAAGAAAATATTTCCCAAAAAGAGTTAGTTACCAGGCATCTCCGACTTATAGCCTAGGAGAGTTTCCTGGAGTGATAACAGATAGTGCCTTTTACCATTGGGGAAACTAGCACTTAGCAAAACCCAAAACTCAGATAGTTAGGCCTCTTCTAGCTACAAATTGTTGTTCTAACATAGGCTCCATGGGAGATAGAGTCCTCCCTGTGAGGCTCTAAGAACTCTTGTAGTTTCAGTGCCTTATCCTTTGGGCTTGTGGAGTCATGCTCTCAACTTTTAACCTCTACAATCTGCTTTGATCTGTGACCTTCAACTAAAAACTAAATGAAAATAAAAACTAAAACTGAAAAAATGATAAAAACGATGCTTGTCTAGAAAGCTTATTGCACACACCTACTCTAATTGTTGGGAAACTGAAGCGTTCAAGTAACATGAAACAACCAATGAAGCCATTTCATCATTATTTCAACTGTTTGAAGCTTTGAAATGTGCTTCCTTAAGCACCAGAGATAATTATCACTTCAAGGTGCGTCAAAGAAACCTCTGGAAATACACTTTCCATTGAATAAATCAATGAGCCTAGGCCCACTTTCTGCTTGTAGACAAGTTGCAAATGGATCCTGAAAAACATCATCAATACTTGCCCCTGCAAAATTGTTTGTGTAAAAAGGAAAAGTATTATATTAGGTCCTTCCTCCACTATTCTTGGTTGTTGTATGGCTTGTTGATTTAATGATTCATCCTCAATGCATATGGCCTTAGTCCACTCTTGGTCATGATGTGTATTAGGAAAAAGGCTTAGTGATTCTTGCCTTTCTTTAATTTCAACCTCTCTCATCTGATCACATGGCATTTGATCTTGGCTGCTTGATGAAACCGAGCTTGTGTCTTCAATAGGAATAGGGGGTTGATAGGGCAGTTCATCACAATTAGAAGTGCTTGGGAAACTAAATTCTTCTATCTTATCTTCTTATTGTGAGGGATATTCATCATAGCTTGTCTTATGGTCCCAATTTCTCAGCTTTTCACCCTCTAAAATTAGATTATCATATTTTTCTTCTTTTTCAGCAACAAAAATATGACATGAGGGTTGAAACAAGCTATTGTTGCTTTGATGGAAAGGGTACTTCTTTGATATAAGGTCTTCAATAGACTACTCATGGAAATCATTTTCATAATCATCATACAAAGGTGAATCAATGACCATTTGACTATTAATGGCTGAGGGGATTAGTACAATAGCTGGGACAACTGGTTGCTCAGGGAAAACATCCTCATAGTCATCAAAACTTGGAAAATCATGGAACATTGGTTCATTAACAATAGGAGGCACTGATAAGCTATGAATTTGGTCATGACAAGCTGCAACACTATTCTCATGATAAAATAAATCTGAATCTAAGATGACCTCTTGACTTAAAGAATCGAGAAAAGGAGGAGACAAGAAAATGATGGATTGTCCATATTGATCTTTCTCTTGGGGACCTAGATTTTGACATGAATGATGCATTTGTTCTTCAAATTTAGGAAAAGAATTATGAAACTCATCATCTAAGTATTTCTCTCTACAATCATCCCCTTCATCATCACTGCTAGAGGAATCACTTGCTGAATCTTGAATATATGATACATACCCCTCACAAAAATTCTCAAAAAGTCTTTCAGCTGGATAAATTATCTTGCAATGAGAATAAAAAACATCATGAAATTCCTTCAAAGAGGAAATACTAGAAGCAGGGAGTGTTATATAGCATTGCCTCACATCGCCTTCCAATGAATACATGAACATTTTCATCAATATGTCTTCATGATGGATGCCAAGTTGTTGCATCAAAACGTGAAATTCATGAACATGCTCAACATGGCTGTCATTCTCACCTTCATAAAATCTGGGCAGCAGATCTTTCCATTCATCAATTTAAGGCATGGGATGTGGATAACCATCTATGGGTGAGAAATTGAGTGGGGCAAACCTCCTAGACAAGATAGCCTTCATAGCCATTTGATTTGCCTCATCCCTAGTGGAGTCACCAACAGATTCTGAACAATGGAGTCACCGTGGTGAATGTGCAGTCTTGAAGGTGTCCAACTTCAGTCACCATCTAAAGCTGGAGTTGTGCAGTGTCATTCTTCCCAGGGAGCTTTTCAATCTACTCAAATCCATCCCCGGCAAGGATGCCAAAAATGTTATCAATCCAAGAGTCACTCCCAGACTGCAAATGAGAGTAAGCTTGGTAACATAGAAATAAAAATGCTTGATTGGTTTTGTGGATTAAGAAGAAGAAAACAAGGAAGGGGAAGGACAGTAAGATGTTGTAAATCAGTGATGGACCATTGGACTATGGATTCAAGCAAACTGTTAGGTTGTAGTATTAAAGATTTTTATTTACCTGAAATCACTAAATTGTCAAACCAGGGTAAGTAAAATTAGAGCTGCTACACTATATGTGCTGGTAAGATTCTAAGTTCTACCTAAATGTTACTCTAAGAAGAAAACATAAACTTACTCTTATGAATTGAATCCTAATGATTATCTTAAAACTGATCACACCTTGTCTAATCAATCAAATGGAAATAATTCTAATGCATTTCTATTCCTAATCCAAAGAAATCATTTGATGCTATCTACCATTAACTAAACACCTAATTATCAAAATATCTACCTTAACCATACAAGAAAAAACATTTTTTTAAAACCCTATATTTAATCTAAATACCAAGTAATTCTAAATCTAACAAGAGTGAAACTAATCAACATCCTCCTTTACCCTACAAATATCACAAGCTTCCTTTAACCAAACCATAAGCGAACTACCCTAACAAAACAGAGCAAATCTAAGTTCAAACTAACTTCAAATCATGATTAAACTAGAAACTTGAAAACATAGCAAATCTAAATTAATTTAAGAGAGAGCTCAATCGACAGTTGGTTTATTCATCAAATTCCAAACTAGCAAGTAACTCATTCTAACATTCAATGATCTACGAGATAATATCAAACTGAGAATGAACTAAACAAAAATAATTAAATCGGAATTTAGCAGAGCAGTTTCAAGTTAAAATAATTCACACACAGATTCTAAAGCCAGAAATGAACTAACGATACTATAGAAAGAGAAAGCGAATTGAACCTGTTGGTGGGCCCAACCAAGAGGTGCAATTGCTTTAGAATGAAACCAGAGCTAACTCAAATTATTCCATGCGTAACTGTATCATTCCTCATACTCCACAATTCGAAAATTAACTCAAGTCATTCAATAGAAAAGATGATATAACGCACAGTTCAGAAATTGTATAACAACCATATCGCATAACATAACACAATATAATAATAATAATCCTCTATTTCTTGAGAGAGATCTGAGTTTATATAGATCCTCTCACATCTACAATCGTGAATCTCCAAAAATAGTCTTGAACATAGGTACATTAATTAAGCGAATCTCAGATCCGAAAATGACTCAAAGTTTGTTAAAACTAAGTTCACAACTTCATGACATGAAGTGTCAAGAAGTGCGAGCTATAAAATAGAGATAACCATCATAACAAGTGGTTCTATAATTCCGCTCTGAGTCATCACATTCTGTTCTTTAAGTATTAAATTCGATATTCAAAATCTGAACTATAACTCAATCAATCCTAGGAATTGGGACTGCCATTCCAATCTGGAAATGTCGTGCAAATCTTTGATATCTCCACTGAGTGCAAGCCAGCACTTGGTACTGATAAATTTGTTTCAAGGAAACAAGTACCTAACTCATGTAATATTAGTATCAATATCAGTTTAAAGTATCAACATACATTAGAAATAACTTAAATCATATGAATACCTTGAATAACTCCATTTAAGGCAAAAATGATGTGAAATGTATCAAGGTCAGGGTAGAAAGGAATGATACTAGATATGGAATAGGGGTATATTTGACATAATATAGGCAAAAATATGTTCAATATTGGAGACTAACACAAACATTCTTCTCATTAAATGCAATCAATATGCATATCAGATAAAGGTTTTTTCAATAGAGGAAGAAAAATATATCAAAAAGAAGAACATCCATAAGGCAGAGATCCTTTCTTCATAAATGAATTCAAGGTACTTTAATATAAATAGTGACTAATAGGAAAAATACATCAGATCCTCAGATGCTCAAGAATCCATTAATCAAAGGAAACCATGATCCTCAAGGTGTAAAAATCATTCAAGTAAGAAGAAAAATTGGGAAAGAAAACAAGAGATACAATCTGATAACACATATATCATGAACCTTCAATAATAGAAATGTTTACAAAAGAAAAATCCCCTCAGGGTTACAATGATCATAGGCAAAGTGCCTCCTATAGCTCTCTCATCTCTCTTGCTCATGAATCCAACATCTTCACCAAGAGATCTCTCCTTCCTTAAATAGAAAATAACATCCAAATAACCTTAGGAGGTCGAATCCCATCTCCTCCATTAGATTCTAAACCTAGGAGATAGGTGGCATGATGTAGGAGCATCGTAGAAAGCCAGAGAGACAACTGGACGCACAAATGTAATTTGAGCACGTTTTTATGAAAATGTTTTGAATTTTGAAATCTGAAGCATTGATGTAATAGATAGGGAGAGAGTGCAGTTGCATTTATAACTATAGATCTAAACTGATTTTGGAGCGTAGGTTCCTATCCGTTGCATGTAATATACATTTATGTTTGTTTAATGCAAGTAGGTAGATATGAATGTTAGATTAAATAGTTTAGAAGCGCAGGAGGGAAACATGGATGATAGACACCCTCACCCTTGTACCATTGTATTATTATTCAGAATGAGTAAGTTGTAGAGTTGCAGAAGAGAATAGAAGAGAACAAAGAATTTTATGCATTTTTTAGCTGTTGATAATTGCCATGTACAGGAGCACTAGAATTAATAGAAGAAACCTTTGATTCCAATCTATGTGTTTGTTATTGTTGTTGGAACCACCTGTTGAATGGTATGTTGCAAGCCTGTTTTCATTCTCTGTATGCATTTCTTTCAATGCTATGTACGTTTGTAGGTTCTGCAATTTTCAGTTGAATGTTTGAATTTTGAGTAAGGGAAGAATGAGTTTCAATTGTTTCTCTTTCTAAGAAGTCCTGCAAAGAGTGTAGTGGAGGGTCCGCAAGGAGTGCATCGACCAGAATCTGAGTTTTATCTCAGAACACTCAGAAGAGATTCAGATTGTGTTTTTACAGACACAAGAGCCATGCAAGGTGTGCGCAGGCCAAGTGAAGTCTTGGATTTTACAAATCCGGGGGGAAGATTGAGAGACTATTGCTGCAAAGAATGCACAGGGTCGAAGACTCAAATAACCAGAGGTTATTTGAAAGTGTGCCGGAAGGAGTGCATCCAGGGATCCTTTTGGAAGCTTGAGTTTACAAGTGAATGCTCAGGAGGGATTTAACCTTTGAAGTGGTCAAAGGGAGACAAAGGTCAAACTCATTTCGTAGAAGTCAAGTTCAGGAGGGAAGGACACCTAGTCGTTTAGAAAGAAGTCCTTGACGAGGTGAATCAGACGGAGGAGTCGCTGCAAGAGAAGCGCCAAAATCCCATGAGCCATTGGATCTCATGGAATAGTGAATGGATTAAGAATAAGATTCTTTCAACACCTTTAATCTCTAGAGGGACAGCGACCATTAGATCTAGATCAACGTGGGTTGTTGATCTCGCATACGAACTCGCCTATCGGAGTTCGGGGAATGGAGTGACAAGAGGTTTGGGGTCAAGCATCGTGGGTGGCCGATTGGAAAAATCTCGATACATTGTGGGTTGTCAGATCAAGGGAGGCACACAGCCATCGATTTCATCGAAGGCTAGATTTCAGAGTTGCGGATTCGCAAGGAGAGTGCACAAGGGGTGGTGCTCCAACTCGCGAAATCCCGAGTCGCGAAAGGCACTTGCACCTAGGATTGGTTGTCACGTTGGAAGAGGGGCTGATGAGAGGGGGATAATGTCTTAAGCCCATTCAGAATCTCGTGTTTCAACTATTGTCAAGAATCGTGGCATAGTATTCAAAATGCCCCAAATCGCAAGACCCAAAAATCTGTTGCGGGTTTAAACAAGGGGCTCAGTAAACCCTTGTCATGATTTAGAGAAGATCCTACGCTGATCTCGGCATGAGGCCAGAGGGTCTGCACTAGTTGTGGTATCAGATCATAGAACAAATTCTTTGCTTTCTATAGCAGAGAGAAGAAGGGGGAGTTCTGCAGCCATGCCGCCGAGAAGAAGAGACAGGAAAATGCTTGATCCAACAGTGGAAAGAGAAATGCGTGAATTACGTGCCAAGCTTGATGCTATGGAGATAGCACAAAGGTGCATAGTTGACACTGGGGATATCGGCGAAGCAGAAAGTGAAAATGAAGCTGAAAACGAAGGAGAAGAAGTTGCAGTCAAACATGTTGTAGAAGAACACTTATTCAATGTTGTTGCAAGGATAGGTGCTAGGGAAAAAATGGACATTCTAATGTACGAAGGCAACTTGGATGTTGAAGATATTCTAGACTGGATTAAAGCTCTAGACAAATACTTCAACTATGAGGATGTTGAGGAAGACAAGAAAGTCAAACATTCCATTACTAGACTTAAAGGGCATGCAACACTATGGTGGGATGAATTGTAGGCTGACAGACGTTGCAAGGGCAAGCAGAAAATCAAAAGTTGGGATAGAATGGTTGCAAAAATGAAATCCAAATTCATACCTAGGTATTATCAAATAAATCGGTTTTGGAGGATGTAGAATTTGAGGCAGAAGCTGATGTCAGTGAAAGAACACACTGAAGAATTCTACAGGATAAACATCAGAGCAGGTCATTGGGAAAATGATGATGAAAAAATTTCCAGGTACATGAATGGTCTTCGATATTACATTTAAGATGAGATGAGCATGATGACCATCTGAACCATAGAAGATTCTTATCATATGGATCTGAAAGCTGAAGAGAAGTTGATCCAAAAGAAAGGTCAAAGAGGCTGAGGCAGAAGTCAAAGCGGAGGCAAGACAATTGCCCAGGACAGAACTCAGAAGCCTAAAGAAGAGGGGAAGAAACCTCAAACTCAATCTAAGAGAGGAGGAATCTCACAGGGGAGGAAGTATGTTGATAGAAACACTTTTCCTTGATTCAAAGGACGAGGAAGAGGCAGACGAGGTGAAGTGAAATTCTTTGTCTGTGGAAAAATCGGACATAAATCCTATGAGTGTCCAGATAGAAAGAAAGATGGTGGTGAAACTCACATTGTCGAATCTCAAGGAAGAAATGTTGACGCTGAGGGTGGAAGATCTTTGATGATGAGGAAAGTTCTCTTGAAACTAGAGAAGGAGCCAGAGAACCCAACCCAAAGAAACAGTCAGTTTTGGACTGCTTGCAAAACCAAAGACAGGGTATGCAAGGTCATAGTGGACAGTGGTAGCACAGATAATATTGTATCTATGGAAATGGTAGAAAAGTTGGAGCTAGAGACTGTTACACATCCAAGCCCATACAAAGTTTCGTGGCTACAAAAAGGACATCAGGTAAATGTCACTAAACAATGTTTAGTTCAATTTAAAATAGGAGGTTATAAAGATGAGATATTATGTGATGTCATTCCCATGGATGTTTGTCATTTATTGTGGGGTAGACCATGGAAATATGACAGAAATGTGGTGCATGATGGGAGAAAGAACACGTACGCTTTGGAGAAAAATGGTAGGACACACATGTTGTTGCCAATTAAGGATAAAGAGGTGAAAACAGAGATAAGAAACGTTGTACTTCTCATGAGTGGGAAGGAACTTCTTAAGGAAGTTAAGAATAAGGAATACACACAATTTATTGTGGTTAGGAAGCCCAAAATTGTTTTGAACAACACTCGAGTAGATGATTTTCCGAAAGAAATCCAAGAGTTATTGGAAGAATTTGCTGATATAGTAGTAGACAAACTACCCTATTTGTTTCCACCTATCAGGAGTATAAGCCATCATATCGATCTTGTACTTGGAGCCAGTTTTTTGAACAAAGCAACATACAGGTTGACACCGCAGGAGAATGAAGAAGTTAAGGGACAAGTCCAAGACTTAATGGACAAAGGATTGATTTGGGAGAGCTTGAGTCCATGCGTTGTTCTGATAGTGCTCAGCCCAAGAAAGGACGGTGGATGGAGAATGTGTATAGAATCAACAAAACTACCATGAGGTACAGGTTCCCATTGCCAAGGATGGATTACTTGATGGATTGCTTGAGTGGAGCAAGGTTTTTTTCAAAGATTGATTTGAAAAGCGGATATCATCAGATTAGAATGAGAGAAGGTGATGAATGGAAGATGTCACACACCCACTACGGAATTCAAAAAAAATTGTCCTTTTTCTTCTTTTCTTCGAGGAAAAGAGTTCCCAAAATCCCTACGGGCCGGATACAGGCCCTGCCATACCTTATTCATACCCATGTGATCGGCGGCTATGACCACAGGTCTTACCGGGGAAGTGTGTGTCAGTTTTCGTGGTTTGGGGAAATCGCAATACAAGTATTTCTTCTTGTCTTTCAAAGGGCCAAAAATAAAAAATGGATCTGGCCGCTTAACGAAATTAAAAACAACCCGGTTAAGTCTGGGTACTCTACACTTCAGGATTTCACATACCAGAACTTCGGGGTATGCGATGAAAAGAAGTCTTGCACTTGGGTTTCCCGGGAGCCGAAACTTCGAATCACCATGTCTTGTCCACCCTGTTATTATTTTGGGGTTTTACAATTCGGGTTTTCAGGACTGGCGAACACCAGAGAACTTGCCAATAGGTATCTTGGTGTTGAAATACTGAAACACCAAATACTATCCATGCTAGCTATTTCAGCATTTCTCCTTTCGGGATTTCACATTATGTGAGAGCAAGGGGTCTCTCTCCTAGGTTTTCCGGGAGTCAAAACTATGGAACGCCAAACTCTATGCAGACTCCACTATTTCAGGGTTTTGAGGTTGGTGATTAACATGGGGCCCACGCTTAGGTACCCCGGGTGCCGGAATACTGAAGTATAAATAACTTCTCCACTTTTATCTTTTCAGGACTCCGCAAGTTAGGATTTCGGGACTTACGAATACAAGAGGACTGACCCTTGGGTTTCTCAGTTGTCGAAACACCGAAATTCCAAGGCTTACCCTAGACCTTTTCAGGGTATCATACTTTGGGATTTCGTGATGTGTGATGACATGAGGATATTACCCTTGGGTCTTCCAGGTACCGAAATGCCGAAAACACCAACCCAAGTCACACTATGCCATAACTAGATTTTTTTCGATACTGGAGGTCGAAGATTCACTCTCTTTGACTACCTAGGTGCCAAAAAGCCAATACACCCTTTCGCCATACCCTCGACCAAATTCGGGGTTTCGCAAATCAAAGTTTTGCGATGTGCGCAGACTGGAGATCTCGCACCTAGACCTTCTGGGAGCCAAAACTTTGAAATAATGACTCTTAAACCTGTGCATCTAGTTCATGGTTTACCCCATTGGAATTTTGTGGACCGGGGATTCGGGACTTGCAAGTACAAAGGAATACACACTTAGGTATTCCGGGTACTAAAATGTCGAACTATCCCATCTTATCCACTCCTTAAACTATTTCAGGGTTTTAGTTATTGGGGTTTCGCGAGTCGCAATGATCAAGGTTCTCGCCCTTTTCTTCCCAGGTACCAAAACACTGAAACGCTTACCGATAGCCACGTTTCCCTATAAATGGATGGTCCATGTACTCCCAAGGACCTTGGGATGTACGGTCCCAATTTTCTTTGCTACTTACGAAGATAAAAGGAAAAGAGGGTTCAGGTATTAACGCCCTCGTTTCTTCCTCCAATCTAACGATCATAATTGACCTCAAATCTTTTGACTGGATCTCGTCCATCAATCGATACTTAGCCACACTCTGCCATTTCAGGATTTCGCAAATCGAGGTTATGAACAAAAACCTCCTCCATTTTTCAAAAATACATTTTCAATTGTTTAGAATCCAAGTTTCAAGTTAGTGACTAAAAACTGGTAAAATAATTCTGCATAATTCATTTTCTGCCAGAAATATTAGGTAGCGCTTGTAGGTAGCACCACTTGCGTTGCGTCTGTGTGCATATTAGGTAGCATTGCCAAACACGTAGCACCTTCAATCTTGAAAGTGTGCAGAGTAATTTGTAGTATTTCATGATGGAAAAACCATTTCAATTAAGTGCCTTGACTGTACAATGGATAGTGCCTTTTACCACTGGGGAAACTAACACTTAACAAAAACCCAAAACTCAGACAGTTAGGCCTCTTCTAGCTGAAAAATCTTGTGCTAACACCTCCTTTTAGATGAGGATAAGGGGGTTAAACTCATGATGAGGTACATGATAATGATGAGGATGAATATGATTTTTCTAAGACATGAGAAATCTAAACCTAACAATAGGTTTTTCCCATGATCCAAACCATGGTTTTCAAGGACATCAAATATATGGGAAAATATGAACAAGGTCCATATAAGCTACCAATTATTTATAAAAGACCTACATTCCTATGGATGAGATCCACTCCAAATACACCATTTTCTTAAAATGGAGAGCTATATTCTATATTTACCCCACCAATCAATAAGAAGGATGAATGTGAGAATATGATAGGGGATTTGAGTTAGAGGACTCTAGTCCTTGTTATTATCAAGCAATGCCAACCCCATTAGGATTAATATGCTCATGAAGGGAAACAAGGATCAATACAAACATTTATTTTATTTGACCATGCCATTCTTCTAAGGCTCTATAAGAGAAAGAGAGAAAAGGGGCCAAAACAATTTGTATAGTTGCACTAGAGCCTTCTGACTCAAGATACACATAAATAAACAGCTCAACACAAGAAATGAAAATTGACATATTAACATAACAATATCCAACTAATTTATTGAAAGTCAACTAATGATACATTATTCTCCATCCAGATAACAAAATCGGACCACTTTTTTTCCTGTATCATCTCAAATTTGAATTGTGATGGATAACGACCATATTGTTGCTCCTGTCAAAATATGGAAGATGGACTAGTTAAAGTAATTAATATGCAATCATTTACTTTTTTGTACAAAATTTTAAAAAAATATCATTTCATATATTCCCAAGATTTACAAACTTGCACATTAAGGCTTCTAAACTTGTTTTACCACTATGATGTGTGGCATGAAATTTGGCAAGCCTGGACTTCGAGGCCTTGTCATGAAACATACACTAATTCAATTTAATTATGCACCAGTAAAATATAAAAATTGTTTAATGAATTTGAAATAATATAGTGTCGAAAATTCAAATACATGTATGCTCTCCTCACTGAACTTCCTTCATGCATCCTCTCTATCATATGCTTTCACGATCTCTTTCCATACTTTCACACTTACATCAATTGGACTTATTTTGTTCCTTAGCTCGGGAGGAATTCCTTTTATATTTTTCATTTGGTTGCAACGAAATCTCTTGCAATTTTGAGTCATTTGTTTTTTTATCTGCTTTACTAACCAACCTGTCCCAAATTCAGTCTCCATGTCATTGATGTCTAATTTTTGAAGGTGCAAGGGTATCTTCGAGAATGGAAGATGTAGATTCTCTTTGAAGCATTGAAGGCATGATTCTTTCAACCTACACATGAAAAATTTGACATCTGTCATTTTGATATTCCCAGAAACAACATCATATTCTACCTTGGTTTCGTATGTACCAATGAAATATGCATAACATGTACTGGTGGTGGAAGAAATATGTGCCCCAGGAGTGACTGGTACATTGGACGTCTCCACTCCCTGTTCCACATTCTTAGAGGTTATTGAGATTGAATTTCTCCTTGATCTTTTACATGATCCAGGAATTGATGGGGAATCAATCTATTCCCTTTGAGAGGGTTGGTTTGGTTGGACTATTTCAGTCCCTTTAGTATATCGTTCTTTCACATATTTGGAAAGCATGGACAAGTCCATACCTTCTAGTTTCTTCACTACTTCTACCCCCAATATAGAAGCCATTGCCTCTTTTAGTTTCTCTGGGTCATGTCCCTATATATGTACAATAAATTTCTTATTTTAAATTTAAAAATAAAAACAATAAACCTAATATATATATAGAGGAAATTTGTTCTTTTATAATTTTGAAATAAAAAACTAAAAAATAAAATTCAAACAAGGAATGGAAACATGCAAAAATCTGTAAATTGAGGATGAAATACCTCATTATGGCAAGAATCAGATCCCTTAGCTCATTTCCCTCTGCTTCTTGACATTTTTTGACGTCCTAGGGCGAATTTTTTTCCTCCAGACTGTGGAAAATCCCTCTCTTTTCTCTGTATGTGTTGAAACAACCAGTGGGATTATAGATCGCTCAATTGGTTAATGGTTAACGAGATCAAGTGGATATAGATCATCTGTGGGTGTTTCTTTTTTATTGCTCCTTATTGTTCATCATCTGCATGTGGTATAGATCACCAACGGGATTTCTTATTGTTCCTTTGCATCGAATAACTGCCTATGTATTTGCAGGTGAGGATCTTCCCACACTTTCCCCTTACCTTATAGATCGCTCAATTGGTTACGGGTCAATGAGATCAAGTGGATATAGATCATCTGTGGGTGGTTCTTTCTTACTGTTCCTTACTGTTCATCATCTGTGGGTGAATATAGATCATCAACAAGTTTTCTTACTGTTCCATTGCGTCTATCAACTGCCTTTGTCTCTGCGGGTGAGGATCTTCCCACGCTTTCCCCTGCCTTCTTATTGTTCCTTTACTTTGATCAACTGCCTCTGTCTCTACGAGTGAGGATCTTCCCACGATTTCCCCTGCCTTTTCTCTGGGTGGTTCTTTTCGGTGTGAGATTTTTCTTACAATGCATGGGGACATGAGATTACCCGCACATTGGTGTACATGCTTGCTTTTGGGTGCGCGTGGGATATAAAATCATGAATGGAGATTCGAGAATGCACAAACGATTGCTTTTGGGTGCACATGGGATCTAAAAGTGTGAATGGAGATTCATGAATACAAAAAATCTTTCTTTTGGGTGCACGCGTGCTTTATTGCATGAATGTTTTCTTTAATTTCATGTTATCCAAATCGTGAATAATGAATTTTGTGTTATGCGCGGGCTCTATTATTAATTTCCGTTTTCCTTTACTATTTGGCTCTAAATTGGGTGTCATTAGCATCAGATTTAGCACCCCAAGTTGATTGCATTTTATCCACTGGACGGTGCTAAATCCGGTGCTAATGGTGCCCAATTTAGTGTTGATTAATCCATATAATCAATTGAGGTGACTCTTTGTAATTTCCTTTTGTTGGGCTTTGACTCTTCTTCGTCCACTTGTAATGAGGTGTAACTTACATGCCTTACATGTGGCCTTCATGATTCTCTTGTTTCCAATGACAAGGATGATGTGGGTCTTTCTCCCTCGTCAATAAAGTAGCCATGGTTTCCTTCCTAGGTTTTATAGGTTCTTGCATGAAGACAAAAGGCCCAGTGAAGACTCTAACCTTGAGGGAAAGATTGATCTATGATCTCCCCTACTAAATTGATTGATGGTGGTTAACCTTGAGGGAAAGATTGATCTACGATTTCCCAGGACTTGGTGCTTGTTCAGGTAAGACAAATGTTTTTATGTATTTACACTAATAAATTATTTTCATCCTAGCTCATACTCAATATTATACTATTATTTTTATGTTATTAACCTTACTTATTGAAATGAAGGGCTTCAAACAAAGGGGATATTTGCATGTCCAAGATGTGCAGAACAATTTCAAGGGTGGTATTCTAAAGATCTACATAAATTTATTTATACAAACAACAAGGTTTCTCTACCACCAGATCATAGGATTAGAATCCGCCATAAGAATCAATTTGATGGAAAATTTGAAAATAGAGGCCCTCCCATGATTATGGGTCCAGTTGATTAGATTAAGAAGTATGAATATGCTGAATTGAAAGTTTGGCGAGATTGTTTTGATGGGGGTGATTCTATTGAAGAATCGAAACAAGTTGTAATTAAGATGCCAGAAGGGATGAAAAGGAAATCCATATTTTATGATCTCCCTTATTGGAAGGATCTATTAATATCTCACCTATTATATCCTATGCACATCTTCAAAAATTTCCCAGATTCAATATTTCGACATATATTAGGCACAGAGAAGGACACCTTGTCTTTGAGGAGAGATATTTCTCTTTTGCATACCAAATTAGATAGAAAACATTTGTTCCCAACTAGGGAAAATGAATCATATGAAGAAGCTCCATGGATTTTGAAAAAGAAAGAGCTAGACCAAATAAAAAATGCCATACCTTCAATAAGGACACCTACTGGCTATGGGTCATCATTGGTTAAATCTTTTACAATTGATGGACATATCACATGATTTAAAACACATGATTTTCATCATTTTATGAAGCTATTATATATCATCATTTAGATATCCTGATATTCTATTGTGTGACAAAAATAACTAATAACCTTTCATAAATGTGTTTGACAACATATCATTCCATTGGCAATTAGGGGGGACTCATGTCTTACCGTTGACTTGAGGAATGCCATAAGTGAATTGCAACATTTGAAAGGTATGTGGTATGGAATGTTCATGTGTGAGAGACATAGAGATATTGTGTTTCATTTTAATTTTTTCCTAAAGGTTCATACTAATTTACTATTCTTATATTAGGTGGGTGGCATCCAAGGAAATCTACGAATGTGAAGTGCCAAAATGGAAGAAGAAAATTGCAGAAATTGTATGTGTATTTGAGAAGGATCTCCCTACAAGTTTCATGTGAAGGATCAGATCCTGTCACTGAGAGGGGGGGGTGAATCAGTGACACAATAATTTTATCAATTTTTCTTTTATTTATGTAAACAAAATCTTAGCACAATATTTTATCGTGGAACCCAATTGGGAAAAACCACAAACGCTTTTCTATTAACTGCAAAATTTGTTTTACATGTTACATAGAAGGAATATATTCTTCCTTTTCAATCAAAACCAACTAATCAAGATGCACCCACACCCTTCTTCACCAGCACCAACTGGTAGGAGGCAACAACCCCCTATTTAGTCAGCTAAAACTGACAAGGAAGCACCAACTCCCTATGTAGGCACCAACTTGCCCTTGCACCACCCAACCACCCTTATTTTCTGAATATGGAAAAACTTATGTATCAAGTCTTTCTTGCATATCTCTCTACTTATCTGATTTAATATATTCTTTGATTCACACTGCAGAGACACATTTCTTCTCAAAACTCTTCATCATTTATATATTCTTCAAAATGGTGTGAGAGTGATAAACTGTGTCCCTTGGTTTTGAGCCATCACACCTCTTTGTTTAAATTAACCATAATCACTGATTATTATTTTTACTGTGAAGGATTTTCTTAAATTGATCACATATGGATCAATTTCATCCTTTAAACTCGATCTCAAATCTCTGTTATTTTCACAGAAACCAAATTTTGTGGAGGTGCTTCCTTCAAACCATTACATGTGACCGAGCGTTACAGAACCACAGGCTTACCAATTACAACAATGTATTATATTTTCATTTAAATCTCTTATATCATATGCCCAATGGTGGTGACCAAATGCTAGGCCAAAGGTGTGATTGAGTGCTTATCAAATCAATGGTCACGATTCAATCTTCTGATGAGATGGACGGTTGACGAAACTTCACCCTTCGAAACTTCAGGATTTCAACTTTTCAAACTTTTGAATAAGATCAGACGGTTTATTTCACGAAAACAAATCAATGGTCATATTTGATCCTTACACTCATCCTTTCATTGTTTAATCCGACGGTTAGGACTTAATCAAGCATCGTGATGGATGGCCACCATTTACTCCGGGACTTTGGCTATTTCAACTTATGCTATCCTTCCACTGTAGTAGATCGACGGATGAGAATGCTCCTGAAGTGTTTCTTTAGATCGGACGAACCATGTCTACTTTGGGATTTTGTCCTTTGGGACATCGTAGCTTTTGTCATTTGCTATTGGTCAAACTCCCGAAGTAATTCTTCTGGAGTGACATAACTTATTGACGTCATGTGTTGACATGGCATGAGACAATTTCATCTTGACACATGTCATCATCTGATTATGCCATGTGTACTTGATGACGTGGTCTACCATGTATCCTTGCTGACATGGTCTGCCACACATCCTTGCTAACATGGCCTGCCACACATCCTTGCTGACGTGATCTGCCATATGTCTTTGTTGACATGGTCTATTGACATAGATCTCCCACACATCCTTGATGATGTGGTTTGTTGACATGGTCTGCCACATGTCCTCTTGAATCAGAGAGTTGAGGCTTACTTTGGATGATCCGGTGGTAGTGATCCGGATTATTTTCGTCACAAAATGAGAGCAGAGATATAACACAAAAATATTTAGAGATATTGCAAGAGAGGCAACAATATAACAGAGATATAGAGGAAATAACAAGAGTCACAAATATACAGTAATACACGATTTCTATTAATGAAATAAATGTACAGAGATTGTAAAATATAGAGTGAAAGACTCGCTAGAATGGTGGTAGCTTATCTTTGAGAAGAGATGTGACGACTACTCGCATCCATGAGAAGATGATTACAATGAGGCTCTAAAGGCCTTTTTACAATAAGCAGGAATGCCAAAAACCCTAGACGTCCAAAAACCTAACCCTGGGAGATGAAGCGCCAAAAGTCATGTGGGCCCCGTTTGGGTAAGTTGGTGCATCAACTTCCCGAGGTCGTAACTTTTGGATACGATCTCCGTTTTAGGCGTATGATAGCTCGTTGGAAAGATCTATCCGAGAACTACAACTTTTGGGTGAGAAAAATTCCATGGTGCCCCCCATTTTCTCAAAAAACATCGTTTAGGGCCTCAAAATGGCCCCGAAAGTTAAAAACTGCTAAAAATAGTAAATTACCAAAATTGCCATAAACATGTTTTAGGCCAGTTGGAGAAGGTGGGTGGCCACCAATATCCACCTGGATCAATCCTCCCTCCTTAGGAAGCAATGGTATCCATTGTGTTGAGTTCCCGGGGGAGAGGGGAAAGCGATTGCTGAATCTGAATCTTGGTGATCTGCTTGCCTTGTTGGAGAAGTGGCGTTGCTTAGCTTGTTGAAGGCTATCACGAACCTTTGGCTGGAAGGTTTGGACCTTTTTAACTAGTCTGGCTATTTTAGTTGACTGTGTGTAGAAGAAATCTTTGTGCTTTGCTGCAACCTTGTCGACCTGCTTCTGTTGGATAGAAGGTGCTTGGGCTAAAACTGTGGTGGTTGCAATATCCTTTTGTTCCCCTTTTGAACAAATTGTGGAGAAGATGAATTTTGTAGTATGAGATACTACCTTGCAGCACTGTTTAGGTGGGGCAGAAGTTGGAACTACCTCTGGTATCCTGTAGAGATGACCCCCCAGAGTAATAATGACACTATGGGGTCGAGACTCATAGATAGCATGGTGTTTCCACATATATGGTTGGCCCAAGATAACATCACATACATCCAGTGGAGCAACATCACATAATACCTCATCCCTGAAGGGTTGGATGCCGTATGACAATTGACACTGTTGGCTGACACGAAGATCTCGTCCTTGACGAAGCCACCTAATCCTGTATGGTTGCGGGTGTGGTGTTGTCGACAATCCCAACTGTTTGACGAACTCTGCTGAGATGAGGTTCTTCTGGCTTCCGATATCAACAATAAAATGCAGTGGGGTCCCCTTCACCCACATCTGTGAATGAAAAAGGCGCTCCCCCTCTTCTGGATCTATTGGTTCTTTTGGTTGAATTGCTGCGGTCGCAACAATAGCAGTGGGGTCTGTGTCGATGATCTGTCTTTTACCAATATTTTCAGAATTAGATTCTGAATTAGGGTTCGGATCCTTGTCTTTGATCTCGACCACCAATGACTGTTTTGAGCGACATTCGTCGGTGTTGTTCCAGGGGATTTTATGGAAATCGCACCATTTTCCGGTGTCCTTCTTTGTCTTCCCGTGACCTTTCTTTTCCTGTGGCTTGGACTGCTTTTTGGGAGACTGTTTGTTAGGGTTGTCTTTGTCATACTTTGGTTGTTGTGGATTTGCAGACCCGAACTCCCATTCGTTCTGGTGCTTAAATTTTTTCTTGATTTTAATAGCATATCGATAGGCAGCACCGAGTGATGAGATGTCCAGAAAATCCATTTCAGTTTGGATGTATCTGTGTAGAGCCCCACGGTATTTCGGAACCAAATGTCGTTCAGAGTCTTTGATACCCAGCTTGGTGCGCAAGGTATGGAAGCTATTGGTGAACTCCAGAACTGATTGGCCCCTCTCTTGCCGTAGTGTGGTCCATCTCATGCACTGGTCCTCATAGTTGCCAACATGGTAGTACTGTTCCTTTACTGCATCCACAAAAAATTCCCAAGTGGGCTCGGCCCCATATATTCCAGAATCCTTTGTGGAACTCTGCTCCCAGTAAGTTTCCCACCAATGTTTGACATGGGGGAGAGCCTTAAGGAGTGTGAAGGTGATCTTTTCCTTGTTGGAAAAATTATGAACAGA
>ML792594.1:187800-210574 GCA_009831015.1 Picea engelmannii
AGAAATAACCTTCTAGCAGATTTAACCATTTATCTAGGGCATCTGCATCTATTTGACCTTCAAATACGGGAATATCAAAATTAACCTGTACCTTGAAAGGTGAGGTTCCTCCAAAGTGGTTGCTTGATGAAGATGCACCTGATGCTATCGGTAGGCATTGAAGGATGTGAGAAAAATTCTCCATCCTTTCGTCCCTCTGTCGCGTGAGAGCTTGCTCAAGCAACAGACTGATAGGATCGTCTCCTCCATCATTTTTCTTTTCTTCTGCCATTGAGGGTTTCTTGGGTGTGTGAGAACGATTGTCCTCAAGAGAGACAAGCTCGAGACCCAACTTGTTATACTCAGACCTCATCGGGGACATGCACTGAAAAAACAATCAAGAGCAGCTTGCTCTGATACCACTGATCCAGATTATTTTTGGCACGAAATGAGAGCGGAGATATAACACAAAAATATTTAGAGATATTTCAAGAGAGGCAACAATATAATAGAGATATAGCAGAAATAAAAAGAGTCACAGATATACAGTAATACACGATTTCTATTAATGAAATAAATGTACAGAGACTGTAAAATACATAGTGAAAGACTCGCTATAATGGTGGTAGCTTATCTCTGAGAAGAGATGTGACGGCTACTCACATCCGTGATAAGATGATTAAAATGAGGCTCTGAAGGAATTTTTACAATAAGCAGGAATGCCAAAAACCCTAGACATCCAAAAACCTGACCCTGGGAGTTGAAGCACCAAAAGTCATGTGGGTCCCGTTTGGGTAAGTTGGTGCATCAACTTCCCGGGGTCGTAACTTTTGCATACGATCTCCGTTTTAGGCGTATGATAGCTAGTTGGAAAGATATATCCGAGAACTAGAACTTTTGGGTGTGAAACATCAATATATGATCCATGTTGCTCCCTGTTTTCTCAAAAAACATCGTTTAGGGCCTCAAAATGGCCCCGGAAGTTAAAAATTGCTAAAAATAGTAAATTACCAAAATTGCCAGAAACATGTTTTAGGCTAGTTGGAGAAGGTGGGTGGACACCAATATCCACCTGGATTAGGTAGAGAATTTATTTCGGCTCTTCGGGTCTCCGGGCGTCGAGAATTTCAAATCTCAAACTTAAAATTTTGAAGTCACATTTTTCCGAAGCTTAACCTCCTCACATATTTAGAATGATCTGACGGCTAACAGGTATTCAAATAATCAAGAACTCAACCTTTATGATTATCCCATCCTTCCACTTAATTTTAATCTGACGGATGATGGGAATTTGGATAATCGAGATCTCGTATCTTTCAGTTTATCCTGTCCTTCCACTAAAAAGTGATCCAACGGCTGACGGGTATTCGGATAATCGAATTCTCAAATTTTTCCCCACTTATCCTATCCTTCCACTTTAAAGTGATCCAACGATTATGAATACTCTTGAAGAAGATCCACGATCAAGGATGGTTGCGGAACAATAAATTATGAGTGATTTAACTCGTCACCAAAACTTGACAATTTTAAGTTGTGCATTGTTGGTGAGTCAACCACAATCGTCGATCTTCGAGGCTATAATATATGACAGTCCTGACTAATTGCGGGATTGGAAATAGCATGATATTTAATTCTCCTTTCGATATCCACAATCTATCCCTGTCGTTGATCTGGTGATTGCACATCTGACGGTCACAACTTAGTCCGAATTAATCCGATCATTTGTTAGATCAACCACAGTTGTCGATATTTGGGTTTATGAGATCTAACGATCTAACCAATTGTGGGATTAGAACTAGTGAGTTGTTTAATTCTTCTTTCACTCTCCGCAATTCATCCTTGTCGTTGATCTGACATGCAGATCCAACGGTCACGATCCTCCAATGGTCCTCAAGCCCACGGTCACTCATATGACCGACGTCTGTAATATGAGACGATCAACACGGTCAATTTATTGATCAGACGGTTGTTGAGGCTTCTCACCTTGAGCTTACGCATTTCCTTTCGAGATTTGATCTCTGCATACTATTCGCTCCTCCTCCTGAGCTTACGCTTTCGATTTTTGCATATTGTTTGACATTTTCTGCTAACTAATATACTGTTGACATCAATGAAAATCTCATCTATGGTAAATCAAAATGACAATTCATCATAACAATAAATCATCACATCGATTGTTGACATCAATGACAATATGTCCAACAATCATCCCCTTTGTCACTGATGGCAACTCACAAACTTCATACACAATCTCCCCCTGTGATGATTCTTCTCTCCTTTGAAGCTACTCTCCCCCTTTGACATCAATGGAAAAGGGTTTCTCCTCCTATGATCTGTCTATCTCAATGCTTCTGATCAGAGTCTTGGCCATTGGTAACTCCTCCCGCAATCACACTTTTCCTGTCATAATTGAATGACTCCTTCTGACATTGATTGTTGTCTCCTCCTGATTTGGTGCCAATTGATGCATTTTTATTTATTTTGATAGATTTAGGTTGGAAGAAGGATTACTCCCAATTTTTTCTTGAGATATTCAAATACATCTCTGCTTAAGGGTTTTGTGAAAATATCTGCCACCTATTCTTGTGTTGGAACATATTCCAAAATGATGTTCTTATTTTTAGCCTAATCTCTTAGATAGTGGTACTTTATGGGAATGTGTTTCGATTTTGAGTGTTGGACAGGATTCTTGGAGAGACTTGTAGTGCTTGGATCATCACAGTGGATAATAGTAGGTTCTTCAAATACTATTTTGATGTCTTGTATGGCTTGCTTCATCCATTCCACTTGTGTGCAACATTCTGCTACTGCAATATACTCATCTTTAGTGCTAGACAATGAAATTGAGGATTGTTTCTTGCTTATCCAAGCTACCAGTGATTCTCCCAAAAAGAATACTCCTTGACTTGTAATTTTTTTTTTCATCTACACTACCTACCCAATCAACATCTAGCCACCATCCCAACAACTTGCTTGACATTAGGTCTGGAAGTCGTTACATAGAGAAAACTCCCTGTTGTCTCAAGAGTTGACTCTAGGCTGTAATAGAGCCAAGCCTTAGCACATTTTAAATGAAGTAATAATTTGTGATTGATCAGAAATAAAGAGGCATGACCTCGTTTGCCTAATTTAATTAAAATAAGGAAGATGGATAGAAGATAGGGGATGAAGGAGACTGAAACAAAGAGTTAGGTATCTAATTTCGATAAGTCTAATCTTTATCTCAACAGAGGAATGAAAAATAAATTTGAGAGACAAACATGCATATATATAACTTATAATTTATGCAGAAATAGTCAAGCTACAGGTCTTGTTTTTCTCACAGCATAAACAGAGGAAAAGTTGAACCTAACAGGCTACCCAATAAATGACTACAGCAGAGGTATTACTAAATTGGAGCCATTACAAGTTAAATATGTAAAAGAAGGAAAAACGAATGAATGTAAACCTGAGAAAAAAAATACAGGACAAGACAAAATTATACATTGACGAGGTATAAAATCTCTTTTCATTATGTTCTATATTTGCTGAAATAACTTGCATTACAAACCCAGCCTCCAAAAGGCTCTCTAGTTGTTTCCCCCCCTCATTTCTCATCAAAGAGATATACCATATATAAGTTTTCTTCTCCCTTCATAATCCTCTAGTGTGTAACATATGAGAAACGACCTCAAAACCGACTAAGAGTCGTGAGAAACGAACTGGCAGTTATTTAACTGAAATCTGGGCATGTTCCTACATTTCTGGGCCATGTATGCTCAAAAAACAAAACACCGTATTGTGGGGCACTTTTGGATACCTTCCCGAGCTCCAAATGCATATTTTAAAGTACCATTGGAAATATTATGACTTCTATATGTCTATCGACTATGTGAGCACATAAAACGACCTCTCCACGGCTGAGAATATTGAGTTTTTCTAAGGCAGTTTTTCACTAGAAAACCCTGCGATTTTGGTAGCTAACAGGACGAAAAAAGGGGCGTCTTAGTACCAAAATCTTGAAATTTCGGTAGCTAATGACGCGTTTTCAGGGTCGAGTAAGCTACCAAAAATCCTGGCAAGCGATTTTTGACAAGTGGCTATTGTTTCCTCCTCTGCCTTCCAGGTATCTCGTGCATATCTCCTGTAGAGAGTTGAAACGACCATCAAATCGTGAACAGGTATGCGTTGGGATTTTGCATGTTGTGCTAACTCGTATTGCTTTCATTTTGCAAGTGGAACTTTCTTCTAATTGGCATTTTATGCATGAGGTTGGAACCTTAATCCATCTTCATTTTGTGTGTAAGGTTTGAACCCCGATTTCGGGCCTTCGGGCTTCGGGGGAAAAGAGGAGTGGCATTAACATTCTTCTGAAGGTCAAAATCCCGAAAACGAAACGTGGTGTTATAACCCTTCTAGCGATTTTCTTGGCACGTATTGCATTCTTTTCGTGCCTCCTCGTGAGCTCTTCCTCCATGTGGCTTAATGTGTGGTGCTTGAGCCCTTGGTCTCGGCCGATTGGTGTCATATCATGGGTGTTTGGTCCTGGTACTCCCATGGATTCTCTCCTTGGAGTTTTTCATGAGTTTTCTTGTGACTTGGCGTGACAGACAGATGGCCTTTTTTTTTCCACCTGCACTTTTGGTAGCTAAGGGCGTATAAAATTTGATATTTAAGCTACCGAAAGTCTGCACTTTCGGTAACTAAACACTATGAATTTTTCCCTCCTAAGCTACCGAAATCCAAAATTTCAATATTTGTTCCAACATAGGCTCCATCTAGGGATGGTGCTTTCCTACAAAGTGCCAAGAATAGTCTACCACATGGCTTCATCCATTGGGCAACCTGAAATCATCCTTATCAAACTCTGAACCCTATCACTTTACTTGCACCTTTCCAAAACAAAAACTGCTTATGCATTCATTGGGATATGGAGTCGTAATGCTTTAAAACAAAACCAATATACTAGATGCCAAACTGAATTGGAAACATACTGAAAACCACTGTTGTACTCTAATGCTCAAAGTTAAGCTTATTTATATACATCACCTACTCTAACTACTGAAAAATTCCCATTGAATCAAATGATATGAAAATTCCAGTGAAGCCAATCGAATAACTGTCTACTTATTTGAAATCTGCTCACACTTACTTTGAGCATGCTAAAAAAGGAAACTGACAACTCCTATCTGACATGTTGTTGATCATGAATGTTCAAAATTTTTCTCGATTCCTGTGACAAAATATCCATGACATAGAATACTCCTCCATTAAATGAATCTAAAAGGTCAGCAAAAGGATCATGAAAAAATGCATGGTCCTGAGGTTTTAAATAACAAATTGCCTCTAGGATTCTTTGTTCTGCATCATTGTGCTCAAAATCATTTGATCTGGTATGCTCGTGAAGATGGTTGAATTCTGGTTGAAGATCATCCTTCCTCTATGAAAAACCTGCAACAAACTATTCAAAGGAAATGATCTTATAATCATTGGTGTACACATCATATCTGGGTGCAGAAGATAAATCTGAAGTGTTATCAATCAAAAAAATAATCGAGGTATCAACTGTGAGCAACTCTGATCCTTTCTCTGTCATTCTTTCTATCTCAGATTTATACTCCTCCACATCAAAATCTAAATCATTCTCGAACACCAAACATTCTTCAGGATTGTTAAACATGTGACAGACACATCTTTTTCATGAAACAAAACATAGTCTACAAATTGATCTCCTAGCAGGGAATCATCATCATAAAAAGGTTCACTAACTTCTTGTATAGTTTCATGGCTGACATCATTTAAAATCATATTTTCATTAATAATAGAAGAAGCTTCACTCACATATTCAGGACTGTGTGGATGTTGTATATCTGTGTAAGCAGGGGTTGCAACGTAACTGTTTAGGAGAAGATCTATCTCTTCTTCTATTAAAGGAGGAGGTGGTCTATGCAATTTCTGGATCAAGCAACTATTGTTTTCTTTCTCTTCTACAAGTTGACCATGATGTTGAATATCCTCTTCTTGAATATGATCACAAGAGCTATCATATCCTGCTTCTTTATCAACCAACTCTTCTTCATACTGATCATCTTCATCAACTTGAGAAATTTATGATATTCCTTCCTCCTCTTCAAGAGGATTTGTTTGATCTTTTTGTATTATGAATTCTATATTACAACAATCTTCAAAAAGGATTTCAGCTGAATATATCCTCTTACAATGTTGATGAAAAAGTGTGTGAAAATCTTTCAATGAAGGAATACTAGATTGGGGTAAATATTTATACCAGAGTCTAGCATCTCTTTCCAACGAAAGCATAAACAGTGTCATGAGGACATCTTCATGATGTACATTTAATTCATCCATGAGCTTGTGGAATTCAAACAAGTGTTGAGAAAGATTGTCATTTGCATATTCTCCAAATTTAGGAAGGACATCTTCCCAAATTTTAATGTCTGGAACAGTGTTTGGAAAACCATAAACATTTGTAAAGTCTAGAGGAGAAAACCTTGCAGCAATCCGAGCAACAAATGAATTCGACATTTTGAGACCAGTGGAGTCGCCAGTGAATCATGTAGAGTCTTTGAACCAAGGAGTCGCCAGGTGAATGATCACAACCAATTGAATGCCTATCCCTTGTTCACCATCAAGAGATAGATCTGAACTTTTTGTCATATGACAGGGAAGATAACTTCGTTCCTCCATCCATAGCAATGGCACCGGAAAATGTTGTCGCAAGAGTTGACTCTAGGATGTAATAGAGCCAAGCCTTAACACATTTTAAATGAAGTAATAATTTGTGATTGATCAGTCATATGAGGCTTCTAGAAATAGGTCTGAAGCAGGCCTTTCACTCATTTATAGATCAGAAACGAAGAGGCATGACCTCGTTTTCCTAATTTAATTAAAATAAGGAAGATGGATAGAAGATAGGGGATGAAGGAGACTGAAACAAAGAGTTAGGTATCTAATTCCGATAAGTCTAATATTTATCTCAACAGAGGAATAAAAAATAAATTTGAGAGACAAACATGCATATATATAACTTGTAATCTAGGCAGAAACAGTCAAGCTACAGGTCTTGTTTTGCTCACAGCATAAACAAAGGAAAAGTTGAACCTAACAGGCTGCCCAATAAATGACTATTGCAGAGGTATTACTAAATTGGAGCCATTACAAGTTAAATATGTAAAAGAAGGAAAAATGAATGAATGTAAACTTGAGAAAAATAATACAGGAAAAGACAGAATTAGACATTAACAAGGGATAGAATCTATTTTCTTTCTGTTCTATATTTGCTGAAAGAAAATGCATTACAAACCCAGCCTCCAAAAGGCTCTCGGATTATTTCCCCCCTTAATTTCTCATCAAAGAGATATACCATATATAATTTTTCTTCTCCCTTCATAAGCCTCCAACATGTAACAGATGAGAAATGACCTCAAAACTGACTAAGAGTCGTGAGAAACGAACTGGCAATTATTTAACTGAAATCTGGGCGCGTTCCTACATTTCTGGGCCATGTCTGCTAAAAAAACGCAACACCATATTGCGGGGCACTTTTGGCTGCCTTCTCGAGCTCTAAATACATATCTGAAAGTACCATTGGAAAGCTTATGAATTCTAGATGTCAATCAACTATTTGAGCGCATAAAACGACCTCTTCACGACTGAGAAAATTGAGTTTTTCAAAGGCAGTTTATCACTAGAAAAACCTGCAATTTCGGTAGCTAACAGGCGAAAACAGGGGTGTCTTAGTACTGAAAGCCTGCAATTTCGGTAGCTAACAATGCGTTTTCAGGGTTGAGTAAGCTACCGAAAATCCTGTCAAGCGATTTTTGACAAGTGGTTGTTGTTTCCTCCTCCGCCTTCCAGGTATCTTGTGCATATTTCCTGCAGAGAGTTGAAACGGCCATCAAATCGTGAACAGGTATGCGCTGGGACTCTGAATGTTGTGCTAACTCGTATTGCTTTCATTTTGCAGGTGGAACGTTCTTCTAATTGGTGTTTTGTGCATGAGGTCGGAACCTTAATCCATCTGTGTTTTGTGTGTAAGGATGGAACCTCGATTTCAGGCATTCGGGCTTCAGGGGAAAAGAGGAGTGGCTCATTAACATTCTTCCGACGGCCAAAATCTCGAAGAAGGAATGTGGCGTTATAATCCTTCTATCGATTTTATTGGCATGTATTGTGTTCTTTTCATGCCTTCTTATGAGCTCTTCCTCCATGTGGCTTAATGTGTGGCGCTTGAGCGCTTGGTCTCGACCGACTGGTGTCATATCGTGGGTGTTTGGCCCTGGTACTCCCATGGATTCTCTCCTTGGAGTTTTGTATGATTTGTCTTGTGACTAGGCATGACAAACAAATGGCCTTTTTTTTCCACCTGCACTTTCGGTAGCTAAGGGCATATAAAATCTGAGATTTAAGATACCAAAAGTCTGCACTTTCGGTAGTTAAATGCTATGAATTTTTCCCTCCAAAGCTACCGAAAGAAAAAAATTCAATATTTGTTCCAACACTCCCAATAATTGATTTATAGTGTTTTGGATCTACAACTTTGGACTCATCATCCTTTCTTAGTTTGCATCCAACTGTCATAGGTGTACTAACAGGTTTGCAATCTTGTAACTGGAATCTCTTAATCATATCTTTAACATACTTAGACTGATGGATAAAGAATCTTCTTTTGGACTGTATTATTTGTAATACAATATGATGCATGAGCATCGTCAGAAAGCATGTGTGGTAGGAAATCTTGGAGCCTGGGAATCATTTCAGAATCTCAAACGCTGGGAGTTACTGTGAATCTTTTGGAGTTGATTGGAAAAAAAGAAAGAAAATCAAATGCTTGGGAGCAGTTAGAGTTTCACGAGTGATCAGAGATTTTCATTCTGAGTCTTGAATGTAACTGAATGTAGGTAGCAGTTAGAGTTTTTTTTCATTTTATGAGCTCGATGAGTAGTCGGGGGGAACCCTAAGGACCCTCTGAGATAAATAGAGATTTTGTACGCCCAAATGAGGCTTCAGCAAGTTAGTAGAAATTTTTCAAGTTTTGAGTTATTGTTTTGATATCAGCTATAGCCATTTACTTTTGAATGAATATGACAGAGGAAAATTGACCCAAATGCATAGTACTATTATTGTTTGCAATTCTCTGTTATTGAGGTTTCACAAATGAAAGAATTTCATTATGAATGGATGAAACTGTGAATGTTAGTATAAGTTTCAGTGATTTCTCTTATGTTGAGTGAGTGCAAGGTGTGCACACATAACGCAAGGAGTGCGTGACAAGATCTGTTTCGATTCCAAAGCTCAGAAGAGATAGCATGAAACTTCCCCTTTGCAAGGAGTGCAAAGCAATTGCTGCAAGGTCTGCACAGTCACCCGCAAGGACCAAGTCTTGCATAAGAATTTGATGCAAGGAGTGCACAGATTTGGAATTCAGCTAAGAGTCGAAGGGAATTC
Organism: Picea engelmannii; assembly: GCA_009831015.1. Classification (NCBI taxonomy): domain Eukaryota; kingdom Viridiplantae; phylum Streptophyta; class Pinopsida; order Pinales; family Pinaceae; genus Picea; species Picea engelmannii. The sequence continues at coordinate 197,224 of ML792594.1, forward strand.
ATAAGAGTCAAATCCGCAAAACATGAAATCCCGACTTGATCATAGTCGTTGATCCAAGGAAATATATGGACCGTCGATCTAGCGCCATCGTGATTTCGGATATCGGGAGAATGGAGGTAAGGAGACTCCCAAAGTTGTGAAATGTGAAATCCCAAATCGATCTGAACCATTAGATCATGGGGAGTCATGAGTCATCGATTTGACGCTCACAAATATCGACATTTTTGGGATCGAGCGAACAGAGGTGAACAGTCTTTCTACTTCACGATACGTGAAATCGTGAAATCTCGATACGTGAAAAGGAGAGACGAGCCGTTAGATTTTGGGGATTATGGACCGTTGATTCAGTGCTCTGAAATATTGGCATTTCGGGAGTCGAGAGAACATAGGTGAATCACATCGGGAATTCCTAATATGCGAAATCCTGACGCGCTTGAGAATTGAGCCCCGGTTCATGGTGAATGGTCACATGGACAGAGGCCAAGGGAGGATATAGGGGCTATTAAATCTCTTATTGACATTTCAGGAGTTGGGGAGTCAGGTTTGACTCATTCGCAAAGTCCTGACATGTGAAATCGCGACGCACCTTTTGCGTAGGCATGCAGTCATAGCCCATGGTCGCGGGGAGGTGAGGTTCGCACTTGGTTCTTAGTCACCCAAGCGAAGTGTCGTAAAGGACCTGTGGATTTTTTCATGGGATTCCAGTAGGGAATCGAGAGAGTTGTGTAGAAATTTCGATACCCAAATGAGTATTCCTGTGATTCTCCTGATCTAACAAGTTCCGTTATTGTTAAATACAGAATCGCTTCTACTATTACTTTTGTGGAAGCAATTTAAACCACGATCACAACCATAAGCACAAAGTGAAATATCAATAACACATAACACAATAAGTTTTACCAGGAAAGCGTAAAGCTAAAAACCAAAACTATTATATATTATGTATATCATGAATCATGAAACAATCTCATACAAAGCTCTAATCCAAGAGCTCTCAGTACAATACAATCGTCTCACACTATCATACACAAATTAGCAAATACATGCGCCAATTTCCGTGGCTAGATAGTCTGCCTCCTCTGCACAACCTCTACAATCTGAATTCTCTCGAACATGCGAATTGCCTTGTTTGCACATGATCATAAGCATATCCACTGCATGTGTGATCAAATCACAATTGATAGCCAACTGTCCCTTTCACCTGTTATCTCAACTGGATCTCCATTAGAACTGACATGCATGTAGTTAACCGTGGCGAATCTTCAGTTGCATGTGAGTTCATTGATTAACTGAACTCTCACTAGTGCATGTTTAGTTACAACTAGTACAACTGATCTTAACTCACTTAACTACACTTATAATTTAGTTACAATTCCAAATCACTCAGTTATGAATGAGATAATAGATTAATATTTATTGTGTAATTTATTTAAGAGAAAAGTAAATTAGACACATGTTTCTTGTTGACTTTTCAACACTCCCTCTCAACAAGAAAGGGATTATCCTTCACCCCAATCCTATCTCTATGATATTCGAATTTTCTCCTGGTGAGCGCCTTCGTCAGAATGTCTGCATCCTAATCTTCCATAGGAATGTATTGAAGCAACATGATCTTCCGCTGCACACAATCTTTGAGATGATGATACCAGATATCTATATGCTTCGATCTGTCATGAAACACAGGATTAATCGAGAGTTTAATGCAACTCTGATTATCACAATAAATCACTGTTGGATCTAAATGAGAACCAAACAAGCCAACCAAGATCTTCCTCATCCAGATAGCCTCACATGCAACTTGACTCACTACCATGTATTCCGCTTCCGCTGAACTAAGTGCCACGGATCTCTGTTTTCTGCTGTACCAAGAAACAGTTGTAGATCCGATACTAAAGATCCCTCCTGATGTGCTCTTTCTGTCCATTGGGCTGCCCGCCCAATCTGCATCCATGAAGCCATGCAACTTCACCTCATCCATCTATTTGTACCATAATCCATACTCAGATGTTCCCTTTAGATATCTCAAGACATGCTTACCCGCCTTCCAAAAAATATTTGTAGGCTTAACCATCACTTGACTTAGTTGGTTAACCGCATAGAAAATGTTCGGTCTCGTGTTCACTAAATACATTAGCGAACCCACTAACTGTCGATAGACAGTAGCATCCACTACCTCTCCAGAAGTAGCATCCTCTTTCCTCCATTTTCCTGGAAGAGGAGTATCCATGGGTTTGCAGCCCTCCATGTGAAACTTACCCAGTATCTCCCTTGCATACTTTCCTTGAGACACAAAAAGTTCACCATCTCGCTGCCATATTTCCAAACCAAGGAAATAATTAAGAAGGCCCAAATCCTTCATCTCAAACTCCTTTGCAAGGTCCTCCTTGCATGAGTGTATCAACTGCTCATCACTAGTCAATATTAAATCATCAACATAAAGCACAATGATTAAAAGCTTACCCTCCACCACAATTTGGTATAGGTTTGCATCAGCTTCACTTTTGGTGAAGCCCAATCTGGTGAAATAGCTATCTATCCGAGTGTACCAAGCATAGGGTGCTTGTTTCAGCCCATACAGTACCCTCTTGAGTCTGCACACATGCGAATCTCTGTCAAAGGTCTCAAAGCCTTCTGGTTGTTCAATGTACACTTCTTCCTCAATGATCTCGTTGAGGAACACAGTTTTTACATCCATCTGATGAATGCACCAGCCCATCTACGCTGAGAGTGCAAGGATGGATCTTATGGAAGAGTACCTAGTGACAGGTGCAAAGGTCTCCCCATAATCTATCCCCTTGATTTGTGAGAAGCCCTGGGCCACAAAATTGGCCTTGTATTTCTCCACGCTCCCATCAGCAGCTTGCTTTACCTTGTAGATCCATCTCGAACCTACCACTGATTTATCAATCGGTCTTGGGACAATTTCCCATGCATTGTTTTGGACAATGGAGTCATACTCCTCAACCATAACATCAACCCAAGTGGGGTCCTGCACTACTTCCTGAAAAGAATATGGTTCAGTCACAATACATTTGCTCATGAGATCCATGTATCCAGCAAATCGATCAGGAGACTGTCTCTGTCTGCGCTGTGAAATAGGGGCTCCTATATTTTGTGTAGCATCTAGTCTCAATCTATCAGCTTCCATGGTGTGCTTTCTGCCATTTCTGATGGATGGCTCTGCTTGAGTAGTTTCCTCCACTCCATGAACCTCCTCATGTGGTTGATCTACATCTTGAGACTCATCCTTGGGAACCAACAGTTCCTCTTCTGCATGCAAGTCTATCTCTCTCTCAAGCGACAACCGCATGGCTTTCCCCTCATCGAATTTTATATCCTATCGCATAATAGTCATCTTACTGTTCAAAAAATACACACGATAATTATGGGGTGTTTCTATGTACCCCACAAATATCCCAACTTTAGCAGTCAGTTCCAGCTTCTTCCTGACATCCTTGTTTACATGCACATAAACAGATGAACCAAAAATTTTAAAATGAGAAACATCAGGTTTCTTACCAGTAAAAGATTCTTCAGGTGTACTCATGCCAAGTACTCTATGAGGACAACGGTTCTACACATAAATCGCAGTATTGCATGCTTCTGCCCACAAATGCATTGGTAGGCCCTGATCATGCAACATTGCTCATGCTGTACCCACGATCATTCTGTTCTTTCTCTCCGCGACCCCATTTTGCTGTGGGTTATGAGGCGCTATGAGTTCTCTTCAAATTCCTTCTCTGCTGCAGAATTCTTTGAATTCATTAGAGATGTATTCTCCACCATTATCTCTCCTTAGAGCTTTCACTTGCTTCCCCAACTCTTTCTCCACCAATGCTTTAAACTCACATAACTTTGAGAATGTTTGATCCTTCTTCTGCATGAAGAATATCCAGCATTTATGAGAAAAGTCATCAACAAAAATAACATAATACCTGTGTTTTTCTATTGAAGCAACTGAGAATGGTCCACACATGTCCATGTGAACTCTCTCCAGGATTACCGAAGCAAGGTTCTCCTTTTCATGAAAGGTGGACCTTACATACTTCCCTAGGGTACACCCCGTGCACTGATCTAACTGAGCAAGTGTTCCCATTGGAAGTCTAGTAGATATTTGTTGCATGATCTTCAAGGCTCCATGATGAAGATGGCCTAATCTCCTATGCCATAATTCGCCCTCATCCCGGCTCACCACTTTTTCTGCCTTGCTTATCGTGGCACTGCAACCATCTACTTCTAGCATGTAGAGATTCTTAACTCGAATCCCTATCTTCTTGACTTGACCCATTGCTTTATGTCGCAGATAGGATTTACCACTGCTAAAAACAACATCATAGCCTCTGTCCTCCAACATTGTGACTGAGACTAAGTTTTTCTTCATACCTGGAACATGCATAACATTTTTCAATTGAAATGGTTTACCTGACTCCCTCTGAAAGGTAATGGTACCAATACCAGTCGCACTGTATCGTCCATCGTCGCCCATCTCTATATGCATTCTGAGATCTTTCTCCTCCAAGTCAATGAAAGACTCTTTATCTCTCATCATGTGGAAGGAAGAGCCACTATCCAAATACCACACCGATCTCGATGCACTTGAAGCCATGCATGCGATCAAAGCAAAGTCAAGCTCAAATTGTGAGACAAGAGCCTCACCAGTTGCAGTTCCAGCAACCGTATTGTTCTTCTTCTTTTGCGGACAGTTAGTAGCGAGATGCCCACGTTCGTGACAGTGAAAGCACTTCACTTTGGACAAATCCAACTTCTTGACTTTAGACTCAGAATTTGATTGGAATTTCTTCCCTTTCCCTTTCCTTGCCTTGGCAGTCAAAGCACAATCCTCTTCATCATCACGCTTTGATGAAGATCCATCTCTGGTATTCCGCCTGAACTCCTCTTGCACCAGATCTGACCATTGTCATTCCCAATCCGACAATTTTTCCCTTCCATTGACAGAGTCTTGATAATTGTGCCAACTCTTAGGAATCCCTAGGAGCACCAAGCTCACCAAATCATCAGCAGCGACTGTTATTCCCACACTTCCAAGCTCATCCCAACATTGGACAAACTTCGTGAGATATTTTGGAATGGTTTCACCTTTCTCCATCTTGATCTTCCTGAGTTTATCTTTGAGCACCAATTTCCTATGGTCACTGCTATTTTGGAATAGATCTGTCAAAACCTTCCACATTGCATATTGTGTGGTTTTCCCATGGAGACTTGAGACAATGTGGTCTCGTACTCCCTCCAACAGAATCCTCCTCACCTTCGCTAATTTCTTTTTCCATGCATCAAGATTTGCAGTGTCTGTCGCATCTGGCTTAGGAACATCTGCGTCAATGTAACCCTTCAAGCCATTGTCTTTGAGCACTGCCTCCATCTTGTCTTTCCAAGCAATGTAGTTAGAGCTTCCCTCGAGTGCATACTCCAACCTCAAGCCATTGAAAGACATTTTTGATCTTGAATCAATTGTCGCACCAAAAAAATCTTTCAAATTTGAATGTTATCCAACCCAAAACTCAACTCTCGCACTTTCCTCTTGCCCTGGGAGGTTCGCACCCCACCTGAGAGAAACCTGAGGGAAGTTCACACCCTACCTGTGTATAGCCTGCGAACTTGCCTTTCAAGTTCGCACCCTGCTCCACTGTAGCCTGCGAGAATGCCCTGTCAAGTTTTCTCCCTGCTCCACTGTAGCCTACGAGAATGCCAATGAAGTCCGCACCCTCCTTCACTGTTAGGGTGAGGGAAGTTCGTACCCTACTAGAGACGGGACCTGCGAGAATACGATTTTGTTCGCACCTCACTTCTGTAGCTCTGTGGCCTCCGTGGCTCTGATACCATGTAGAAATTTCGATACCCAAATGAGTATTCCTGCGATTCTCTTGATCTAACAAGTTCCGCTATTGTTAAATACAGAATCGCTTCTACTATTACTTTTGCAGAAGTAATTTAAACCATGATCACAACCATAAGCACAAAGTGAAATATCAATAACACATAACACAATAATTTTTATCGGGAAAGTGTAAAGCTAAAAACCCCAACTATCATATATTATGTATATCATGACTCATGAAACAATCTCATACAAAGCTCTAATCCAAGAGCTCTCAGTACAATACAATCGTCTCACACTGTCATACACAAATTAGCAAATACATGCGCCAATTTCCGTGTCCAGATAGCCTGCCTCCTCTGCACAACCTCTATAATTTGAATTCTCTCGAACATGTGAATTGCCTCATTTGAACATGCTCATAAGCATATCCACTGCATGTGTGATCAAATCACAACTGATAGCCAACTGTCCCTTTCACCTGTTATCTCAACTGGATCTCCATTGGAACTGACATGCATGTAGTTAACCGTGGCGAATTTTCAGTTGCATGTGAGTTCACTGATTAACTCAACTCTCACTAGTGCATGTTTAGTTATAGCTAGTACAACTGATCTTAACTCACTTAACTACACTTATAATTCTGTTACAATTCCAAATCACTCAGTTATGAATGAGATAATAGATTAATATTTATTGTCTAATTTATTTAAGGGAAAAGTAAATTAGACACATGTTTCTTGTTGACTTTTCAACAAGTTGTTCCATCTCATTAGAGTTAAGAACGATCCTTAGACCAGGAGGTCAGCGGACCCTGTCAAGGTAGGGGGTCTGCATCACAAGAAATAAATTCAGGTCACCAAGCAAGGACATTTCAAATTCTTGCTACATCATCCTAGCAAAGTCCTTACTCATTTTTTCATCATCACTTCCAAATATAATATCATCAACATATACTTCCACAATAATTATGTTATTACCAATAATTTTGTAATAAATATTGTTGTCTATTGAGCCCCTTTTGAGGACTTGTTTTTGTAAATAAGAATCTAGCCTTGCATACCATGCTCTAGGTGCTTGTTTTAGCCCATAGAGTGCTTTATTTAGTTTACATACAGAGTCTCCTTTGTTAGTTAATTTAAATCCTTTTGGTTTCTCAATATAGACTTCCTCTTCTAAGTTTCCATTGATAAATGTTGACTTGAAATCCATTTGGTATACTTTAAATTTTTTGTAGATGGAGAAAGCTAGGAACATCCAAATTGCCTCTAATCTAGCCACAGGTGCAAATGTTTCTTCATATTCTACTCCTTCAACTTGAGCATATCCTTTACATACCAATCTGGCTTTGTTCTTGATTACTTGCCCATTCTCATTCATTTTGTTTTTATATGCCCATTTAGTTCCAATGACATTTTTGTTTTTTGGTCTTGGAACTAGTTCCCAAGTTTGATTTTTTTCAATTTGGTCCAATTCTTCATTCATAGCTTTGACCCAATTCTCGTCTTTACATGGATATTTGATTGAGATGGGCTCAATATGTGACAACAATGCTATTTATGTTTGCTACAGTAGTTGTCTTCTTGTGTGCACTCCATCATTCATATCTCCAATAATCAGTTCTTCAGGATGATTCTTTTGAGTCATCCTTGAGGGTGTCTTTGTGTCTCTTATTGGGAATTCCTCTCTTATCTCTTCTTGAATATTTTCTTGAAGATTCTCATCAAGTATTTTGATGTAGCATTTACTTCCAAAGATCTTGAAGTATTTTACCAATGGAGCTCTTCCAAACCATAGTTCATAAGGATTTTTATCACTATTAACCCTAAGCTGACCTTTGTTCAATATGTATATCATTGTCCTTACATCTTCCCTCCAATATCCATTAGACAATTTTGCTTCATTAAGCATAGTCCTTGTAGCTTCTTGAACTGTTCTATTCTTTCTCTCAGCAATCATGTTTTGTTGAGGTGTTATGGAAGTAGAGAATTGCCTTTTTATTCCATGGGTTTCATAGAAGAGATCAAACTCTATTAAGGTGAACTCAATGCCATTGTCTGATCTAAGACATTTTATTTTTGTCTCCTTTTCATTTTCAGCAAGGGTTTTAAAGGCTTTGAATATGTTAGGTGCTTCTAATTTTTCTTTGAGAAAACATATCCAACCCATTCTAGTAAAATCATCAATGAACAACATAAAGTAAGACTCTCCTTGCAAACTCTTGTTCCTTGTAGGTCCACACAGGTTAGTGTGAACACGCTCTAAAGGTTTTGAGGTTGTGTATTCTTTTGCTTTGAACCTTATTCTAGTTTGCTTCCCTAGTTGACAATGTCTACACATAGTATTTGAGGGCTTTATGATCTTTGGCAAGTTTCTTACTGCACCAAGATTGCTGGATTTTACTAGATTGTCAAAGTTAATGTGCCCCAACCTTCTATGCCATAGATAACTTTCATCTACTAGATTTATATGGCATTCCTCATTCAATTTTGCATCTAGTATATATACATTTTCGGGAGTTCTAGGAGCATTACCAACTAATTTTCCCATTTCTTCTCTCCTAATCTCACATTTATGGGAATAAAACATGCAAAAGTGCCCCTGATCACAGGTTTGGCTGACACATAATAGAATAGGTTTCAGTTTTTCAACAAGCAACACATTTTTGGCTTTGTCTTTTCCCAAACTCACAGTACCTTTCCCAAGTATGTTACCTGAAGCATTATCACCAAATGTAACTTTACCCTTTTGTTTCTTTAAGTCTAAAAACTTGTCCTTGTTACCTATCATATGTTTTGAGCACCCACTGTCAACATACCAAAGGGCTTCTTTATCTTGAGATTTTAAGGCAATAAGACATTCCTTTTTTGATGTTTTTTCTCTCCAAAGTTTTTTTTTCTCTTTAATGAACTTTGGTTGTTCTGAAACTTCCATTAATATGAAATTAATGGCCTTATGTACATAGTTATGACATCTTAAGCATTCTAGGTCCCCTTCTTGGAGAGGTGAAAATGAGTTATAGTTTCTCCTTTTAACTCGATTTATTACTTGTTTATCTTTAAGGTTATAGTTCTTAACCTTTAGATCTTTTCTTCTATATGCTCTACAATTCATAGCTTTGTGTCTAAAATTAGAGCATGCAAAGAAATAACCAAAGAATATGCGAGGATACCTGTTTTGATAAACCTTCTTTGGTATTGTCTTGTTTTCCTTCTTGATGGATGGAAGTAGTCCTCTGCAGTTCTGGTCATTATTTGTCTTCTCTTTGTTTTTCTTCTTGAATGTACTGAGGAGAACATCTGCATAAGATTTTGAGTTGCCTTGGATTTATTCTTGAGAATAACCTATTCCATTTTTATTACCTGAATCCCTTTTTGTGGTAATAATCTTATCCAATATTTTAGAGCTATTCTCATATCTTGTTTGAATGAGTTTTGTATCCAATTCTTTTCTTAGGTGAACTATTTATGCCTCCATTCTTTTGTAGGTTATATTTTTTTTCTTTAAGAGACATTTTTAGACTTTATTTGATCCTATTTGCTTCTAGGATTTGGTTTTTCATGTTTCTCATGAGTTTTTCCATCTCCTCTTCTTTTTGTTCATGTTTTTCCTTTTGTTCAACTACAAAACTTTTCAGCTGTCTATATCTGGTTTTGTATTTTCTTAATTCATCCAAGGCACTAATAAGTTCTTCTTCCATATTAACTTATGCTTCATCTTCTAACTCTTTCTAATGTTTAATTTCCTCTATATCATTAGACTCTTCAATACCTAGAAAAAGGACTTCATCATCATCACTGTCACTAGGCTCTGATGAACTGTTGTTTTCTTCTTTTGAGTAAAAGTTATTTTTCCCTTTGTAAAAATTTTTCTTGCAGTTGGGTTTTTCCTTTTTCTTGTACTATTTGATTTTGTTTTCTTCATCTTCAGGGTCATCCTTGGGATAGGGACACTTGGCTGAAAAATGGCCAACCTTGCCACAATTAAAATATTTGAAAGGCAACTTGCCTTTGTACTTCCCTGATCCTTTCTAAAGTTTTTTAATGAAATTTGCTTCTTCCACATCAGATTCTTCATCATGGCTGGATTGAAGTTTTTTCTTCTGATTCTTTGTTTTCTTGAGTACCTTGAAGGTTGCCTCTCCTTGTGAGTGATTCTCATGATCTAATATTAACTCATAGGTTGTGAGAATTCCATACAATTCATCCATGGTGAGTTTATCTAGATTTTCTCGATCTTCAAGAGCAGACACTTTAGGATTGTATATAATAGGTAGTGTTCTTAGAATATTTTAAACTAGCTCATTGTTTGATACTTCTACTCATAATCCTCTTATTGAATTAATAATATTATTGACTCTTTCTAAGTACTCAGAGATAATTTCCTCATCTTTCATTTTTAGGCCTTCATATTGTAATTTGAGAGTCTGGAGTTTGGCCTTCTTAACCTTGGTATCTCCTGCATATATAGTTTCCAATTTAACCCAGAGTTGTTTTGCATTATTACATTTTAGTACCTTGGAAAGGTTTTTCTTACTCAGTCCATCTTGTAGTGTGTTTAAGGCTTTGGCATGTTCCCAAAAAAATTTCTTGTCTTATGCTTCTATGGGTGTGGCTTTTGGATTATCATATCCCTTTTCAACTAATGTCCATACTTCTAGTCCAATGGACATTAGATAGATTTTAATTCTATCACTCCAGAAGACATAGTCTTCACCATTAAATAGGGGGATGTTTGATGACATCTTCTATTGTTGATCCATTCTGATGTATATTCCTCTTCAAGTGATTTAAACCTTTTGTGAAGAGACCTGCTCTGATACCAATTGAATGATCAGATCCTGTCACTGAGAGGGGGGGGGGGTGAATCAGTGACACAATAATTTTATCAATTTTCTTTTATTTATGCAAACAGAATTTTGACACAATATTTTATTATGGAACCCAATTGGGAAAAACCACAAACTCTTTTCTATTAACTGCAAAATTTGTTTTACATGCTACATAGAAGGAAGATATTCTTCCTTTTTGATCAACACCAATTGATCAGGATGCACCCACACCCTTGTTCACCAACACCAACTGGTAGGAGGCAATGACCCCCTGTTTAGTCAGCTACAACTGACAAGGAAGCACCAACTCCCTCTGCAGGCACCAACCTGCCCTTGCACCACACAACCACCCTTATTTTTTGAATCTGGACAAACTTTTGTATCAAGTATTTACTGCATCTCTCTTTGCTTCTCTGATTTAATATATTCTCTAATTCAGACTACAAAGACACATTTCTTCTCAACACTCTTCCTCGTTTATATATTCTTCAAAACGGTGTGAGAGTGATACACTTTGTCCCTTGGTTTTGAACCATCGCACCTCTTTGTTTAACTTAACCATAATCATTGATTATTATTTTTACTATCAAGGCTTTTCGTAAATTGATCACATATGGATCAATTTCATCCTTTAAGCTCGATCCTGAATCTATGTTATTTTCATAGAAACCGAATTCTACGGAGGCTATTCCTTCAAACCATTACATGTGATCGAGCGTTAAGAACCATAGGCTTACCAATTACAACGACATATTGTATTGTCATTTAAATATCTTATATCATATGTCCAACGATGGTGACCAGACACTAGGCCAAACAAGTGTTTGAGCTCTTATAAAATCAACGGTCATGATTCAATCTTCTGATGAAATGGACGACTGACGGAACTTCGCCCTTCAGAACTTTGGGATTTCAAATTTTCAAACTTTCGAATTAGGTCGGACGGTTTATTTAACAGAAACAAATCAATGGTCAGATTTGATCCTTACGCTCATCCTTTCATTGTTTAATCCAACAGCTAGGACTTAATTAAGCATCATGATGGATGGGCACCATTTACTCTGGGACTTTGGCTATTTCAACTTACGCTATCCTTCCACTGTAGTAGATCGACAGATGAGAATGCTCCCAAAGTGTTTCTTTAGATCGAACGAACCATGTCTACTTCAGGATTTTGTCCTTCGGGACTTCGAAGATTTTGTCATTTGCTAATGGTGAAACTCCCGAAGTAATTCTTCCAGAGTGCGTAACTTATTGACATCACGTGTTGACATGGCACAAGCCAATTTCCTGTTGACACATGTCATCATCTGATTATGCCATGTGTACTTGCTGACATGGTCTACCATGTTTCCTTGCTGACGTGGTCTACCACATGTCCTTGTTGACGTGGTTTTCCATATGTCTTTGCTGACGTGGTCTGCTGACATAGATGTCCCACACGTCCTTGCTGATGTGGTCTGCTGACGTGGTTAGAACTAATGACTTGTTTAATTCTTATTTCACTCTCCACAATTCATCCCTGTCATTGATCTGACTTGCAGATCCGATGGTCACGATCCTCCAACGATCCTCATGATATGACCGACGTTCATAATATGAGACGATCAACATGGTCAATTTCTTCATCAGACGGCTGTTGAGGCTTCTCACCCTGAGCTTACGCTTTTCCTTCCGAGCTTTGATCTCTACGTACTGTTCTCTCCTCCTCCTGAGCTTACGCTTTCGATTTCTGCATACTATTTGACATTTTATGCTAACTAATATGTTGTTGACATCAATGACAATCTCATCTATGGTAAATCACAATGATAATTCATTATAACAACAAATCATCACATCGACTGTTGACATCAATGACAATATGTCCAACATCATGGACCTAAAAGTCCATCTCCTTGTACACCTAGTCAATGACATTGAATTGGTGGGTATCGTATAAATGAATTGGATGTTTTTATTTGAGAGATATATGAAAACACTAAAAATATATGTCCGACAAAAGGCACATCCATAGGGTTGCATGGTTGAAGGGTTTGTATTGAATGAAGCATTTTCATTCCTATGTGAATTCCTTGGTGAGGATTTTGAAGATGGGCCACGCTTATGGGATGAAGAACGAGCATCAGATATTATTGATGGAGAAAAACCACAATCTAATGGTGTTCAAGTAGAAATTAGTATGATAAAAAAAGAGAATTAGTGTTAGAAGCAAGGAAACAATTTAAGAGATCAAACCCAAGGAATACCCAATTTCCTACTGATCTACAAGGGGAATGGGGAAAATATTTCACACTAGAATGGGTTACTGAACAAATTCAAAATCAAATAGAAGACACGGGTATAGATTCAAACATAACAGAAGATGAAATCAACATGTCTAGAGGATGTGAAAGAAAGGTACAGTTGGAATTTTACAAAATGTTGTTTCCTTACAATTTTGATACTATTAACTATTTTAGTATTCATCATTTTATTTGTTTTAACCGAAATAAATGGTCTTTCACAGGCAAGGAAATATCCAACAATGTGGGCATAAGGTTGACATTATCATGTAGAACATGTAGATGTAAAGAGACGATCCTTCGATTGTGGCATCATGGTTGACTTCAAGCAATCCAGTCGATCAAGCTCAAAAGATAAGAATATTATTGAAGGAAATCTATAATATGTTGGGACAATAC
>ML792594.1:211433-231147 GCA_009831015.1 Picea engelmannii
AAAATTTAATAAATTAAAGTTCAATTTTAATTTCCTATTTCATATCAAAATTACATCAATAATCAATCTCAATGATTTCATTGAGTCTTAATTAAACCCTCCCATACCGTTAATTCATTCGCCTAGTCTAACCATGTAAAATTATATTGCATATAGTCACATTTTGAAGAAATTTCAACATTGGCCCCATTCACTACTCATTGTGTCGGGTCAGTTGATGACATTACAGACGAGCGTTCGAAGAAATTTCAACACATGCAGTAACAGTTTGAAGAAATTTCAATGTTGGCCCCATTCAGTGATCATCGTACAGCATCAGTGGATGACATTGGTGATTGGCGTGTTGGAAGAGGTTCCATGAAATTTCAAGAGAGTTTTGACAAAGACATAACTCCCTTAACCCTTGATCCATTGACCCTTAAAGCCCAGTTAAGCCCTAATCCCTAATTAACCCTTAATCCCTCAAGCTTAGTTAATCAATAATCCCTTAACACAAAATCCCTAAATCCCCTAACCCCTAAGCCATCGACCCTTAAAAACTTCTCACTAATCCCTAATACCTTAATCCATAAACCCCTATGCACTAAGCACTTAAACATTAATCCTCTAGCCCCTAATCCATTAACCATTAAACTACCTAACTCGTAAGTGCCAAATCCCTTAGCTCTTGACCCTTAATCCCTTAAACCCTAACCCCTAATCCATTAACCCTTAATCCCTGTAGCCCAAATCCATAAATCCTCAAATCCCCTATCCATTTAACCCCCAACACCTCAACTAATTAACTATTTAGGATAATCTGGATACATCTGGCGCTACTTCTGGTACAATTTTAGTATTTAATGAGGTTTAATGTGACCCTTGGCCTTCCGCCTTCCCTGTGACCTTTCTCATTCCAACGTTTGTATTGTAACCTTTGTAATGATGAGTAATAAAGACAGTGGTTACACTTCGAATTTTTCCTCTAGCACTGGTGGGCCATCATGGATTTTGGCTATCATGCCTCTCACCCACCAGCATGACTAGTTTGGACATTGAAACATCTTGGTTGTCCAAGTTTGATAATAAATCGTCATGGGGTTCAAGTCTCCTCTTCATCCATTTGATTTAGATTCCTTTCACTACTTCCTTCTGCTATGACAATTGATGTTTTCCTTAATGATATATCGTCCTTGGATGTAGATCACACTGTAAAGATGTTGAGTGCATTCTCATCTCAGCATCAGTACCTAGCACCATATATCATTTATCGCATACCATCAAGGCATTGTATCATCTAACCATGTCAAATTTTGACCTAAACCCTAACCTCTTAGCCATTTCCCCTTAAATCCTTAAGCCCTAATCTCTAAACCCTTAAGCCCTCAACTTTAGTGAATCACTAATCCCTTAAAACAAAATATCTAAATCCCCTAACCCCCAAGACATCGACCCTTAAACACTTAAACACTAATCCCTAATCCCCTTAATCCATAAACCCCTATGACCTAAGCACTTAAACATTAATCCCCTAGCTCATAATCCCTAATCCATTAACCATTAAACTACCTAACCCATAAGAGCCAAATCCCTTATCTCTTGACTCTTAATCCCTAATTCTCTTAACCCTTAATCCATGTACCCAAATCCCTAAATCCCCTAATCCTCAAAGCCCCTATCCACTTAACCCCCAACACCTTAACTAATTAACTATTTATTCACATCTGGTGCTAAACCCCATTCAATGCTCATCATGCGACATTGATGGATGGCATTGGCGATGTGTTGGAATACGTTAATCCATGACATTTTAAGAGAGTTTCGACTAGCATTCCATAGATGTGAATGAAAAATGATGACAATGAGACTGCATGATGAACGTTGATGCAAATGTGGACAATATCAAAGATTATGTGGGGACATCAAGTATCCTTGAGTCTTTAAACCGTCACATACCTTTAAGGCATGTATCTATTCTAACCGTTTCAAATTTCAACGCATGTACTAACAGTTTGAATAAATTTCAATGTTGGCCCCATTCACTGCTCACCATGCAACATCAGTGGATGATATTGGTGATTGGCGTGTTGGAAGAGGTTCCATGAAATTTCAAGAGAGTTCTGACAAATCCCTAACTCCCCTAACCCTTGATCCATTGACCCTTAAAGGCTAGTTAATCCCTAATCCCTAATTAACTGTTAATCCCTCAACCTTAGTTAATCAATAGCCCCTTAACACAAAAACCGCAAATCCCCTAACCCCTAAGCCATCGACCCTTAAACACTTCTCACTAATCCCTTAATCCATAAACCCCTATGCACTAAGCACTTAAACATTAATCCCCAAGTCCATAATAAATAATCCATTAACCATTAAACTACCTAACCCGTCAACACCAAATCCCTTAGCTCTTGACCCTTAATCCCTTAAACCCTAACCCCTAATCCATTAACCCTTAATCCCTGTACCCCAAATCCCTAAATCCTCAAAGCCCCAATCCAAATAACCCCCAACACCTCAACTAATTAACTATTTAGGATAGTATGGATACATCCGGTGCTAAATACGACGCTACATCTGGTGCAATTTATGGCGCTAACTGGAGTGCTAAATCGGGCAGTAAGCGGGGCACAATTTCTGGCACTAAAGGGGGCACTATTTCTGGCGCTAAATGGGGTGCAATTTTTGGCACTAAATGGAGAGCAATTTCCGGCACTATTAGCGCCAAATTTAGCACCAAAATTTTGTGTTTGGCACAAAAAAACTCCATGAATAGCTCCACAATAAATAGCGCTGACTTGTTCAAAAAATTGAAGAAAAATACACTTAAACCATCTTTGGAAGCAAAAAAGGGAGCAAATCAGAGGGATTTGTTGTAGTGAAGGTTGGGGATGTTACACTTAGCTTGTGACTTCCTAAATCCGTGTACAACCTACACATATTGTAGAGCATTGGACCATGTGACAAAATATTGTCTTCAACTACTTGCGAAATGATAGGCAAGGGGGAATCGAAACCAAAATCCAAATCAGAATGTCAAAAAGATATCAACCGAAAAATGCAATGAAGGACCTAGAATTGTATTTGTTACGCGTGGAGGAACTAGAACAAGGGATGATGCGACGAATGGAGGAAGACAGGTGGAGCAATGGGTCAAGAAATCAATAGGACCTATGTCGGCATTTGACCCTCATCAAGAAAAAGAGATGTATCATAGGGAAAGAAAAGAGATACCAGGACCAGATTGGGTAGCATCAACATCATATGTGCCTCATGTTTGTGATTGCACTATGTTAGGGAAGCCACTTGGGAAGGTAAGTACTCTAAGAGATTTCTTGAGAAGATACGTAGAGTTGATGAAAGATGAAACTTCTCTAATTTCATTATGTGAAATGACTGATCATTGCATACAAGACAGGGAATTTCCTATCGCACAGAGGGTAGTAAATCAGATACTGTGAAAAAAGAGGACCAATTGAGAATTCAGATTAAGTGCGTAGATTGGGGAATATGATGTGGATAACATTATTTTAGACTTGGGGTATGATGCGAATGTATTATCAAAGTAGACCTAGGAAATGATGGGGAAACCCAAGTTAATTTGGTCTCCTATTGAGTTAAAGTTGGAAAACTAGCATAAGATAGGACTAATTGGTTGATTAAAAGGACTACATGTGAATATAGATGGAGTTCAAAGTGTAGTAGATTTTGAATTCATTGAGATCATGGATGATAGTTAGCCATATCTAACACTCATGGGACTTGAATGGGCCTTTGATAATCAAGATATCATTAATCCGAAGAGGAGGGAAATGATATTTGAGGTAGGAGACTTGAAGGTTACTACACCATTGGAACCGACAAAAGGGAAAAGGTACATTGAGCCAGCTAGAGGGAATGGACTTGACAATCTGTATAATATGACTACGTGGATGGATTATTATGTTAACCCCACTGCATATGGTGCACTAAGTTGGATAAGAATTATCTCATGTGCATTGAATTCAAAGGAAGGTCTGAAACATTGGCAGTAGAGGATGCATGAATTATCAACTAGACGACGTGCACGCCTAACTCGATCATTGTGTTGGATTGGAACAAATCTATGTGATCCACCTAGGTATGATGGATTGACTGATATCATTTTTTTTATAAATGAATTTTAGACACAGGTACCCGAACAACAAAGGTTTTTGGCACTAGATGTTGTTATAAAAGCTAATCCAGCCAGATGGTGGGCTGCACATAAAGAGGGAATGGAAGATTGGTCGTAGTGTATAAGATTGATGCAAATAAGGTTTGGTGTTGAGGTGGAGTATGTTTTGCAGAAGCATAGAGGGACAAATGACCCAATAGGTCATGTTGAGAAGTGCAGAACCATATGGAGTTCAGTATCGAAGAAGGAATGGATTGAGAGATTTATACATACACTGGATACAATTCCGAAGAAATGGCACCTGGAGATGGAAATGCGTAGAGAAACAACAAACTAGGATGAGTTAAATTAGAGGTTCAAGGTAAATTTTAATTTTGAACATGAATCTCCACTAGTAGATGCAATTTGATAGGTCATTTGAACCAATATATTCTCAGAAGAAGGGTCGATGGAGGTGGTGCATGTGTTCAATGTGTACAGAGCTTCTATGAATGTCCATGAACTACTGGAGTATTACAATCTCGCTAAAGAAGAACATGATGAGGAAGATCCTAGGAATATGCAAGTGCCCAAAACTGATGGGGAACGTGCAGTAGAAGGGCCGGAGCGTGAATCTATTGTGAATACATAGCCAATAAAGACACAGAAAGTAAACATTGGGAAAACTGAGAATCCAAAGTTTGTGTAGATAGGAGATTATTAGAGCGATGAAACTATGGAGAAGATAGCATATTTATTGCACGAGTATCAATATATATTCCCAACTACATTATCTTAAATTAAGGGGATAGTTGTGGAATTAGGTGAGATGAAGATCCCTTTGAAACCAAGTGATAAATCAGTGTGAAAGAGACCTTGCAGGTTAAATCTGAAGTAAAAAGAGAAGGTGAAAGAAGAGATAGACAAAATGCTAGTAGCAGGGATCATTGAACCAGTGGTGGAATCATAATGGATAATTCCAATGGTAGTGCAAGATAAGAAAACAAGAGGAATTAGGATTTGTGTAGATTTGAGGAAGTTGAATGATGCATGTCTACATGATCCATTTCCAACATTGTTAACGAATGAGATACTAGAGAATGTAGGAGAGGAGGAGACTTATTATTTCACAAATGATTTCTCAGGGTACCATCAAATAAATATTGCATAGGAAGACATGTATAAGACTACTTTGTGAAAGAGTGGGGAAGTTATCAATACACAGTGATGCCCTTTGGAATGAAGAATGCACCTACAATTTTTTCAAGAGTTGTGGTTGCAACTTTTAAGGAATTTATTCATAAGTTCTTTGAAGTGTACTATATGATTGGATTGTGTTTAGTCTACTGAAGGATCACACATAAGTACTCATATTAATGTTGGATAGGTGTATACAATGTTAGATTTCACCAAATTTAAATAAATGTATTTTTTGCACACCTTTTGGAATCTTGTTGGGCCATGTGGTCTGCAAGCAAGGATTATTAATAGATCCTGCCAAGATTACAGTGATTATGGATTTACAATCACCTACATCAATCAAACATTTGAGGGAAACTCTAGGTCATACAGGATATTACAGAAAGTTCATCAAAGGTTATGCGCGGATTACAACACCTATGGAGAAGTTGTTGAAGAAGGAAGCAAAGTTCTAGTGGAATGAGGGTTGTCAGAAGGGTTTGGACACCTTAAAGAAGAAAATAGTGACTATGCTAATTCTGATCTTTCCAAATTGGAACCAGGAGTTCCATGTGCATATAGATGCATCATCCATATATTTGGGTGCAATACTATCTCAACCAGGGGAAGGAGACATATATCACCCAATTGCGTTTTCAAGTAGGAAGTTGTCCATATTAGAGAATAACTATACTACGATAGAATGAGAAGGATTAACAATGGTATATTT
The DNA here is from genome assembly GCA_009831015.1 of Picea engelmannii. NCBI lineage: Eukaryota > Viridiplantae > Streptophyta > Pinopsida > Pinales > Pinaceae > Picea > Picea engelmannii. Next base: position 217,457 of record ML792594.1, read on the forward strand.
GTTGCATAAGTTTAGGCATTACTTATTGGGTTCTCACTTTAATATGTATACAAACCATTTTGCACTAAAATACTTAGTGAACAAGCGAGTGTTTGGGGGAGAATATGAAGGTGGTTGTTGTTATTTCAGGAGTACGATTTTGAACTTGTTGTGAAACTAGGGAAGTTGAATGTAGGATTGGATCATCTATCGTGCATATTATCAGGAGAAGATGCAAGGAATCTAGATGACAGCTTGCCAGACACACAACTATTTGCAGTTAGAATGGTGGATGACTATTTCGTAGACATCATGCAGTTCCTAAGTATAGGAATGGCCCTGTCTAAAATGACAGTTGCACAGAAGAGCTGAGCCATTAGATTTCGTGGATTGTGGACCGTTGATCTGGCGCTTCGAAATATCGACATTTTGGGAGTCGGGAGAACAAAGGTGAATCACATTGGGAATTCTCGATATGAGAAATCCCGAAGCGCTTGAGAATTGAGTCATGGGTCATGGTGAATGGTCACATGGACAGAGGCCAAGGGAGGATCAAAGGACTATTAAATCTCTTATCAAAATTTAGGGAGTTGGGGAGTCAGGGTTGACTCATTCGCAAAGTCCCGACACGTGAAATCGTGACACGCCTTTCATGTAGGCATGCAGTCACAGCTCGTGGTCACGGGGAGGTGAGGCTCACACTTGGTGCTTAGTCACCCAGGTGGAGTGTTGTAAAGGACCTGTGGATTTGGTCATGGGATTCCAGTAGGGAATCGAGATATTTTTTCCAACTCATCAGAGTTAAGAATGATCCTTAGATGGGGAGGTCAACAGACCCTGCCAAGGTAGGGTGTCTGCATCACAAGAAATAAATTCAGGTCACCAAAAAAGGACATTTCAAATTCTTGTTGCATGATCCTAGAAAATTCCTTACTCATTTTTTCATCATCACTGCCAAATATAATATCATCAACATATACTTCCACAATAATTATGTTATTACCAATAATTTTGCAATAAAGATTGTTGTCTATTGATCCCCTTTTGAGGCCTTGTTTTTGTCAATAAGAATCTAGCCTTCCACACCATGCTCTAGGTGCTTGTTTTAGCCCATAGAGTGCTTTATTTAGTTTAGAGACATAGTCTCCTTTGTTAGTTAATTTAAATCATTTTGGTTGCTCAATATAGACTTCCTCTTCTAAGTTTCCATTGAGAAATGTTGGCTTGACATCCATTTGGTATACTTTAAATTTTCTGTAGCTGGAGAAAGCTAGGAACATCCTAATTGCCTCTAATCTGGCCACAGGTACAAAGGTTTCTTCATATTCTACTCCTTCAACTTGAGCATATCCTTTACATACCAATATGGCTTTGTTCTTGATTACTTGCTCATTCTCATTCATTTTGTTTTTATACACCCATTTAGTTCCAATGACATTTTTGTTTTTTGGTCTTGGAACTAGTTCCCAAGTTTGCTTTTCTTCAATTTGGTCCAATTCTTCATTCATAGCTTTGACCCAATTCTCGTCTTTAAATGCATATTTGATTGAGATGGGCTCAATATGTGACAACAATGCTATTTATGTTTTCCACAGTAGTTGTCTTCTTGCGTGCACTCCATCATTCATATCTCCAATAATCAGTTCTTCAGGATGATTCTTTTGAGTCATCCTTGAGGGTGTCTTTATGTCTCTTATTGGGATATCCTCTCTTATCTCTTCTTGAATATCTTCTTTGTCTTCACTCGTATGCATATCATCATCTTCCCTTTCTTTATTCTCTTCTACTTCTTCTACTTGTGTGCCAATTGTCTCATCATCAGCTTCATCTTCACTTTCAAGTATAGTCTCTTGATTTTTTATCCTTGACGTTTTTAGGTCATCCACCTTGACATTTTCACTCTCAACAATATTATGTGATCTAATATTTTAGCATCTGTGTGCTTTCTTGTTAGAAGCTTATCCAAGAAAAATACCTTCATTAGATCTGGCATCAAATTTTCGAAGATTCTCATCAAGTCTTTTGATGTAGCATTTACTTCCAAAGACTTTGAAGTATTTTACCGGTGGAGCTCTTCCAAACCATAGTTCATAAGGATTTTTATCACTATTAACCCTGAGATGACCTCTATTCAATATGTATACCGTTGTGCTTACATCTTCCCTCCAATATCCATCAGACAATTTTGCTTCATTGATTTATATGGCATTCCTCATTCAATTTTGCATCTAGTATATATACATTTTCGGGAGTTCTAGGAGCATTACCAACTAATTTTCCTGTTTCTTCTCTCCTAATCTCACATTTATGGGAATCAAAGATGTAGAAGTGCCCCTGATCATAGGTTTTCCTGACACTTAATAGAGTAGGTTTCAATTTTTCAACAAGCAGCACATTTTTGGCTTTGTCTTTTCCCAAACTCACAGTGCCTTTCCCAAGTATATTACCTGAAGCATTGTCACCAAATGTAACTTTACCCTTTTCTTTCTTTAAGTCTAAAAACTTGTTACCTGTCATATGTTTTGAGCACCCACTATCAACATACCAAAGGTCTTCCTTATCTTGATATTTTAAGGCAATAAGACATTCCTTTTTTGATGTTTTTTTCTCTCCAAAGTTTCTTTTGCTCTTTAATGAACTTTGGTTGTTCTGAAACTTCCATTAATATGAAATTAATGGCCTTATGTCCATAGTTATGACATCTTAAGCATTCTAGGTCCCCTTCTTGGAGAGGTGAAAAGGAGTTATAGTTTCTACTTTTAACTCGATTTATTGCTTATTTATCTTTAAGGTTATAGTTCTTAACCTTTAGATCTTTTCTTCTATATGCTCTACAATTCATAGCTTTGTGTCTGAAATTAGAGCATGCAAAGAAATAACCAAAGAAAATGCGAGGATACTTGTTTTGATAAACCTTCTTTGGCGTTGTCTTGTTTTCCTTCTTGATGGGTGGAAGTAGTCCTCTAGAGTTCTGGTTATTATTTGTCTTCTCTTTGTTTTTCTTCTTGAATGTACTGAGGAGAGCATCTACATAAGATTTTGATTTGACTTGGATTTTTTCTTGAGAATAACATATTCTATTTTTATTACATGAATCCCTTTTTGTGGTAATAATCTTATCCAATATTTTAGAGCTATTCTCATATCTTGTTTGAATGAGTTTTGTATCCAGTTCTTTTCTTAGGTGAACTATTTATGCCTCCATTCTTTCATAGGTCATTTTTTTTCTTTAAGAGACTTTTCTAGACTTTATTCGATCCTATTTGCTTCTAGGATTTGGTTTTTCATGTTGCTCATGAGTTTTTCCATCTCCTCTTATTTTTGTTCATGTTTTTCCTTTTGTTCAACTACAAAACGTTTCAACTGTCTATATCTAGTTTTGTATTTTCTTAATTCATCCAAGGCACTAAGAAGTTCTTCTTCCATATTAACTTATGCTTCATCTTCTGACTCTTTCTCATATTTAATGTCTTTTATATCATTAGACTCTTCAATACCTACAAAAATGACTTCATCATCATCAATGTCACTAGGCTCTGATGAACTATTGTTTTCTTCTTTTGAGTAAAACTTATTTTTCCCTTTGTAAAATTTTTTCTTGTAGTTGGGTTTTTCCTTTTTCTTGTACTGTTTGATTTTGTTTTCTTTATCTTCAGGGTTGTCCTTGGGATAGCGACACTTGGTTGAAAAATGGCCAACCTTGCCACAGTTAAAATATTTGAAAGGCAACTTGCCTTTGTACTTCCCTGATCCTTTCTGAAGTTTTTTAATGAAATTTGCTTCTTCCACATTAGATTCTTCATCATGGTTGGATTGAAGTTTTCGTTTCTGATTCCTTGTTTTCTTGAGTACCTTGAAGGCTGCCTCTCCTTGTGAGTGATTCTCATGACCTAATCTTAACTCATAGGTTGTGAGGATTCCATACATCTCATCCATGGTGAGTTTATCTAGATTTTCTCGATCTTCAAGAATGGACACTTTAGGATTGTATATAATAGGTAGTGTTCTTAGAATATTTTAAACTAGCTCATTGTTTGATACTTCTACTCCTAATCCTCTGATTGAATTAATAATATTATCCACTCTTTCGAAGTACTCAGAGATACTTTCCTCATCTTTCATTTTTAGGCCTTCATATTGTAATTTGAGAGTCTGGAGTTTGGCCTTCTTAACCTTGGTATCTCCTGCATATATAGTTTCCAATTTATCCAAGAGTTTTTTTGCATTATTACATTTTAGTACCTTAGCAAGGCTTTTCTTACTCAGTCCATCTTGTAGTGTGTTTAAGGCTTTGGCATGTTCCCAAAATTTTTTCTTGTCTTATGCTTCTATGGGCATGGCTTTTGGAACATCATATCCCTTTTCAAATAATGTCCATAATTCCAGTCCAATGGACATTAGATAGCTTTTAATTCTAACACTCCAGAAGACATAGTCTTCACCATTAAATAGGGGGAATTTTTATGACATCTTCAATTGATGATCCATTCTGATGTATATTCTTCTTCAAGTGATTTAAACCTTTTGTGAAGAGACCTACTCTGATACCAATTGAATGATCAAATCATGTCACTGAGAGGGGGGGGTGAATCAGTGACACAATAATTTTATCAATTTTCTTTTATTTATGCAAACAGAATTTTGACACAATATTTTGTCGTGGAACCCATTTGGGAAAACCCACAAATGCTTTTCTATTAACTGAAAAATTTGTTTTACATGTTACATAGAAGGAAGATATTCTTCCTTTTCGATCAACACCAATTGATCAGGATGCAACCACACCCTTGTTCACCAACACCAACTAGTAGGAGTCAACGACACCCTGTTTAGTCAGCTGCAACTGACAAGGAAGCACCAACTCTCTATGCAGGCACCAACCTACCCTTGCACCACCCAACCACCCTTATTTTCTGAATCTAGACAAACTTTTGTATCAAGTCTTTACTGCATCTCTCTCTGCTTCTATGATTTAATATATTCTCTAATTCGGACTGCAGAGACACATTTCTTCTCAACACTCTTCCTCGTTTATATATTCTTCAAAACGATGTGAGAGTGATACACTTTGTCTCTTGGTTTTGAACCATCACACCTCTTTGTTTAACTTAACCATAATCATTGATTATTATTTTTACTGTGAAGGTGTTTCATAAATTGATCACATATGGATCAATTTCATCCTTTAAGCTCGATCCTAAATCTATGTTATTTTCACAGAAACCGAATTCTATGGAGGCTCTTCCTTCAAACCATTACATGTGATCGAGCGTTACAGAACCATAAGCTGACCAATTACAATGACATATTATATTGTCATTTAAATCTCTTATATCATATGCCTAGCGGCGGTGACCAAACGCTAGGCCAAACGAGTGCTTGAGCGCTTATCAAATCAATGATCATGATTCAATATTCTAATGAGATGGACGACTAACGGAACTTGACCCTTCAGAACTTTGGGATTTCAAATTTTCAAACTTTTGAATCAGATCGGACAGTTTATTTCACGGAAACAAATCAATGGTCAGATTTGATCCTTACACTCATCCTTTCATTATTTAATCTGACGGCTAGGACTTAATCAAGCATCGTGATGGATGGCCACCATTTACTCTAGGACTTTGGCTATTTAAACTTACGCTATCCTTCCACTATAGTAGATCGACAGATGAGAATGCTCCCAAAGTGTTTCTTTAGATCGGACGAACCATGTCTACTCCGGGATTTTGTCCTTTGGGACTTCGGAGATTTTGTCATTTGCTAATGGTGAAACTCCCAAAGTAATTATTATGAAGTGGCGTAACTTATTGACGTCACGTGTTGACATGGCATGAGCCAATTTCCTCTTGACACATGTCATCATCTGATTATTCCATGTGTACTTGCTGACATGGTCTACCATGTGTCCTTGTTGATGTGGTCTACCACACATCCTTGCTGACGTGATCTGCCATATGTCTTTCCTGACGTGGTCTGCTGACATATATATCCCACACGTCCTTGTTGATGTGGTTTGCTAACATGTTTAGAACTAGCGATTTGTTTAATTCTTCTTTCACTCTCTGCAATTCATCCTTGTCGTTGATCTGACTTGCAAATCCAATGGTCACGATCCTCCAATGGTCCTCAAGCCCATGGTCACTCATATGACCAGCGTCCGTAATATGAGACGACCAACACGGTCAATTTCTTGATCGAACGGTTGTTGAGGCTTCTCACCCTGAGATTACACTTTTTCTTCCTAGATTTGATCTCTGCGTATTGTTCACTCCTCCTCTTGAGCTTACGGTTTCGATTTCTCCATATTGTTTGACATTTTCTGCTAACTGATATACTGTTGACATCAATGACAATCTCATCTATGGTAAATCACAATGATAATTCATTATAACAACAAATCATCACATCGATTGTTGACATCAATGACAATATGTCCAACATCATGGAACTACAAGTCCATTTACTTGTACACCTAGTCGATGACATGGTGTACAAGTAAATGGGTGTCGTATCAACGAGGTGGATGTTTTTCTTTGAGAGATATATGAAAACACTAAAAAGATATGTCTGATAAAAGGCACATCCATAGGGTTGCATGGCTAAAGGGTATGTATTGAATGAAGCATTTTTCTTCCTATGTGAATTCCTTGGTAAGGATTTTGAAGATGGTCCATGCTTATGGGATGAAGAACGAGCATCAAATATTATTGATGGAGAAAAACCACAATTTAATGGTGTTCAAGTAGAAATTAGTATGATAAAAAAAGAGAATTAGTGTTAGAAGAAAGGAAACAATTTAAGAGATCAAACCCAAGGAAAACCCCATTTCCTACTGATCTACAAGGGGAATGGGGAAAAGATTTCACACTAGAATGGGTTACTAGAAAAATTCAAAATCAAATAGAAGATGTGGGTATAGATTCAAACATAACAGAAGATGAAATCAACATGTCTAGAGGATGTGAAAGAAAGGTATGGTTGGAATTTTACAAAATGTTGTTTCCTTACAGTTTTGATACTATTAACTATTTTAATATTCATCATTTTATTTGTTTTTACCGAAATAAATAGTCTTTCACAGGCAAGGAAATATCCAACAATGTGGGCATATGGTCGACATTATTGTGTAGAACATGTAGATGTAAAGAGACGATCCTTCGATTGTGGTATCATGGTTGACTTCAAGCAATCTAGTCGATCAAACTCAAAAGATAAGAATATTATTGAAGGAAATCTATAATATGTTGGGAAAATACAAGAAATTATTGAGTTGGATTATCGCTCTTTTAAATGTTGTATTTTTAAGTGTAGATGGTATGAAGCATTTGAGAGGACACGAAGACATGATACCCATAGTGGATTGTTTTCTATAGATTCCTCAAGGTTCCTACCGGAGGATAAGGAGCCTTATGTTCTACCAATTCATTGTGAGCAGGTATTTCGTTAACTCAAACTACAATAAGCAGTAGTGATCAATAATGTATTAATACATTGTTTATTGTGAATATATACATGTGTTTATGAATCAATAAAATTGTTATAACATATGTCTAATATATGTATGTACTCGTTCATGTGCATGTATTTTTCTATGAAGATATTATGGACCCAAAATGGTTGTTTGTCATACATTATGATCCAAGAATAAGGCATCTATTTGATGATGCATTAGTGGATACTGAGAAAAACAATGATGGCGAACAAAATGAGAGAGATGGATTAGAGAACATCAAAGAATTTAAAATCCATGATGATGTTGAAGATGGTTATGTTAAGGAACAAGAAGACAACAATCCAAATTTAGATGATGTTGAAGATGGTTATGTTAAGGAACAAGAAGACAACAATCCAAATTTAGATGATGTTATGGACTACAACAATATGGATGGTATACAAAATGATGATCCAAATACATCTGGTAACAATATGGACGATCTACAATCAAATTTCAATGACGATGAAGGTGATGCAGATCAAGATGAGGATGATGATAATATTAACTACTTGAAACATCGTATGAACATTGAAAATGATACACTAGATGACATTGTTGCAGACAATGATGTTAATGACCAAGACTTCTAGATTTCATAATGATTTGTAATCCATGTTTAAAAAATGATGATTTTTATGGCCTAGTTTTTGAAATGGTTCAATATTATTTGTGTCAATACAAATCACCTATTGCAATATCGTTAAAGTTTTCAAGATATGGTACGAATTGTTGGAAGAACAAAATAGGATTACTTCTATGCTTCTTCCATCCATTTTATATCAACACATGTTCATGAAGACACAAAAGTTAATAAAATATTAATTAAATATGCAAGTATCTCAAAATGATTTGAATAAGGAACTTTGTTAACTTCATTATTTTTATATTGTTTGCATTTTAATGTTGGGCATAAATTTTTTATTAAGTTTTATTAAGTACTAAACATAAAATAATTGAACAAAATAAAAGATTTTAATCACGCAGAATTAGGTGAAAATTTAATAAATTAAAGTTCAATTTTAATTTCCTATTACATATCAAAATTACATCAATAATCAATCTCAATGATTTCATTGAGTCTTAATTAAACCCTCCCATACCGTCAATGCATTCGCCTAGTCTAACCATGTAAAATTTCATTGCATATAGTCACATTTTGAAGAAATTTCAACATTGGCCCCATTCACTATTCATTGTGTCGGGTTGGTTGATGACATTACAGATGAGCGTTCGAAGAAATTTCAATGCATGCAGTAATAGTTTGAAGAAATTTCAACATTGGCCCCATTCATTGATCATCGTACAACATCAGTGGATGACATTGGTGATTGGCATGTTGGAAGAGGTTCCATGAAATTTCAAGAGAGTTCTGACAAAGACCTAACTCCCCTAACCTCTGATCCATTGACCCTTAAAGCCCATTTAAGCTCTAATCCCTAATTAACCCTTAAGCCCTCAAGCTTAGTTAATCAATAATCCCTTAACAAAAAATCCCTAAATCCCCTAACCCCTAAGCCATCAACCCTTAAAAGCTTCTCACTAATCTCTAATACCTTAATCCATAAACCCCTATGCACTAAGAACTTAAACATTAATCCTCTAGCCCATAATCCCTAATCCATTAACCATTAAACTACCTAACTCGTAAGCACCAAAACCCCTAGCTCTTGACCCTTAATCCCTTAAATCCTAACCCCTAATCCATTAACCCTTAATCCATGTACACTAAATCCCTAAATCCTCAAATCCCCTATCCATTTAACCCTCAACACCTTAACTAATTAACTATTTAGGATAATCTGGATACATTTGGCGATACTTCTGGTACAATTTTAGTATTTAATGAGGTTCAATGTGACCCTTGGCCTTCCGCGTTCCCCGTGACCTTTCTCCTTCCAACATTTTTATTGTAACCTTTGTAATTATGAGTAACAAAGACAATGGTTACACTTCGAATTTTCCCTCTAGCACAGGTGGGCCATCATGGATTTTGGCTATAGTACCTCTCACCCACCATAATGACTAGTTTGGACATCGAAACAACTTGGTTGTCCAAGTTTGATAATCAATCATCATGGGGTTCAGGCCTCCTCTTCATCCATTTGATTCAAATTCCTTTCACTACTTTCTTCTGCTATGACAATTGATGTTGTCCTTAATGATATATTTTCCTTGGATGTAGATCACACTGTAAGGATGTTGAGTGCATTCTCATCTCAGCATTAGTACCTAGCACCATATATCATATATTGCATACCATCAAGGCATTGTCTCATCTAACCATTTCAAATTTTGACCTAAACCCTAACCCCTAAGCCATTGACCCTTAAATCCTTAAGCCCTAATCCCTAAACCCTTAAGACCTCAACTTTAGTGAATCACTAATCCCTTAACAGAAAATATCTAAATCCCCTAACCCCCAAGACATCGACCCTTAAACACTTAAACACTAATCCCTAATCCCATTAATCCATAAACCCCTATGCACTAAGCACTTAAACATTAATCCCCTAGCCCATAATCCATAATCCATTAACCATTAAACTACCTAACCCATAAGTGCCAAATCCCTTATCTCTTGACTCTTAATCCCTTAAACCCTAATCCCTAATTCTCTTAACCCTTAATCCATGTACCCCAAATCCCTAAATCCCATAATCCTCAAAGCCCCTATCCACTTAACCCCCAACACCTTAACTAATTAACTATTTATTCACATCTAGCGCTAAACCCCATTCACTGCTCATCTTGCAACATTGATGGATGACATTGGTGATGTGTTGGAATACGTTAATCCATGACATTTTAAGAGAGTTTCGACAAGCATTCCATAGATGTGAATGACAAACGATGACAATGAGACTGCATGATGAACGTTGATGCAAACATGGACAATCTCAAAGATTATGTGGGGACATCAGGTATCCTTGAGTCTTTAAACCCTCACATACCTTTAAGGCATGTGTCTATTCTAACCATTTCAAATTTCAACGCATGTACTAACAGTTTGAATAAAGTTTAATGTTGGCCCCATTCACTTCTCACCATGCGATATCAGTGGATGATATTGGTGATTAGCGTGTTGGAAGAGGTTCCATGAAATTTCAAGAGAGTTCTAACAAATCCCTAACTCCCCTAACCCCTGATCCATTGACCCTTAAAGGCTAGTTAAGCCTTAATCGCTAATTAACCATTAAGCCCTCAACCTTAGTTAATCAATAATCACTTAACAAAAAATCCCTAAATCCCCTAACCCCTAAGCCATCGACCCTTAAACACTTCTCACTAATCCCTTAATCCATAAACCCCTATGCACTAAGAACTTAAACAATAATCCCCTAGCCCATAATAAATAATCCATTAACCATTAAAATACCTAACCCATAAGCACCAAATCCCTTAGCTCTTGACCCTTAATCCCTTAAACCCTAACCCCTAATCCATTAACCCTTAATCCTTATACCCCAAATCCCTAAATCCTCAAAGCCCCTATCCACTTAACCCCCAACACCTCAACTAATTAACTATTTAGGCTAATTTGGATGCATCCGGTGCTAAATCCAATGCTACATTTGGTGCAATTTCTGGCACTAACTGGGGTGCTAAATTGGGCACTAAACGAGGCATAATTTCTGGCACTAAAGGGGACATTATTTTTGGCGCTAAATTGGGTGCAATTTTCGACACTAAATGGGGACCAATTTCCGGTTCTATTAGCACCTAATTTAGCGCCGAAATTTTGTGTTCGTTCTAAAAAAACTCCATGAATAGCTCCATCCCAATAAATAGCGCTGACTTGTTCAAACAATTGAAGAAAAATACACTAAAACCATCTTTGGAAGAAAAAATGGGAGCAAATCACAGGGATTTGTTGTAGTGAAGGTTGGGGATGTTACACTTAGCTCGTGACTGCCTAAATCCATGTACAACATACACATATTGTAGAGCATTGGACCATGTGATAGAATATTGTCTTCAACTACTTGTGAAATGATAGGCAAGGGGGAATCAGAACCAAAATCCAAATAAGAATGTCCAAAAGATATCAACCGAAAAATGCAATGAAGGACCTAGAATTGTATCTGTTACGCATGGACGAACTAGAACAAGGGATGATGTGACGAATGGAGGAAGACAAGTGGAGAAATGGGTCAAGAAATCAATAGGACCTATGTCGACGTTTGACCCTCATCAAGAAAAAGAGACGTATCATAGGGAAAGAAAATAGATACTAGGACCGGATTGGGTAGCATCAACATCATATGCGCCTCATGTTTGTGATTACACCATGTTAGGGAAGCCACTTGGGAAGGCAAGTACTCTAAGATATTTCTTGAGAATCTACGTAGAGTTGATGAAAGATGAAACTTCTCTAAATTCACTATGTGAAATGACTGATCATTGCGCGCAAGATAGGGAATTTCTATTGCACAGAGGGTAGTAAATCAGATACTATGAAAAAAGAGGACCAATTGAGAATTCAGATTAAGTGAGTAGATTGGGGAATATGATGTGGATAACATTATCTTAGACTTGGGGTCTGATGTGAATGTATTACCAAATCAGACTTGGGAAATGATGGGGAAACCCAAGTTAATTTGGTCTCCTATTGAGTTAAAGTTGGAAAACTAGCATAAGATAGTACCAATTGGTCAATTGATAGGAGTACATGTGAATATAGATGGAGTGTGCAATGTAGTAGATTTTGAAGTCATTGGTATCGTGGATGATAGTTAGCCATATCTAACACTCATGGGACTTGAATGGGCCTTTGATAATCAAGATATCATTAATCCTAAGAGGAGGGAAATGATATTTGAGGTAGGAGACTTGAAGGTTACTACACCATTGGACACGACAAAAGGGAAAAGGTACATCAAGCCAGCTAGAGGGAATGGACTTGACAACCTGTATAATATGACTGCGTGGATGGATTATTATGTTAACCCCACTACAGATGGTGCACTAAGTTGGAGAAGCATTATCTCATGTGCATCGAATTCAAAGGAAGGTCTAAAACATTGGCAGTAGAGGATGCATGAATTATTAACTAGACGATGTGCACGCCTAACTCAATTATTGTGTTAGATTGGAACAGAGCTATGTGGTCCACCCAGGTATGATGGATTGACTGACATCAGTTTGTTTATAAATGCATTTTAGTCACAGGTACCCGAACAACAAAGGTTTTTGGCAGTATATGTTGTTATAAAAGCTACTCCAGCCAGATGTTGGGCTGCACATAAAGAGGGAATGGAAGATTGGTCGTAGTGTATAAGATTGATGTAAATAAGGTTTGGTGTTGAGGTGGAGTATGTTGTGCAGAAGTATAGAGGGACAAATGAACCAACAGGTCATGTTGAGTAGTGCAGAACCATATGGAGTTCAGTATCGAAGAAGGAATGGATTGAGAGATTTATACATACACTGGATACAATTCCGAAGAAATGCCACCTGGAGATGGAAATGCGTAGAGAAACAACAAACTAGGATGAGTTAAATTAGAGGTTCAAGGTAAATTTTACTTTTGAACATGAATCTCCACTAGTAGATGCAATTTTATAGGTCATTTGAACCAATATATTCTCTGAATAAGGGTCAATGGAGGTGGTGCATGTGTTCAATGTGCACAGAGCTTCTATGAATGTCCATGAACTACTGGAGTATTACAATCTCGCTAAAGAAGAATATTATGAGGAAAATCCCAGGAATATGCAAGTGCTCAAAATTGATGGGGAACGTGCAATAAAAGGGCCAGAGTGTGAATCTGTTGCGTATACACAGCCAATAAAGACACATAAAGTAAACATTGAGAAAACCGAGAATCCAAAGTTTGTGTAGATAGGATATTATTGGAGTGATGAAACTGTGGAGAAGATAGCATATTTATTGCACGAGTATCAATATATATTCCCAACTACATTCTCATAAATTAAGGGGATAGTTGTGGAATTAGGTGAGATTAAGATCCCTTTGAAACCAAGTGCTAAATCAGTGCAAAAGAGACCTTGCAAGTTAAATCCGAAGTATAAAGAGAAGATGAAGGAAAAGATAGACAAAATGCGAGCAGCAGGGATCATTGAACCAGTGGTGGAATCATAATGGATAATTCCAATGGTAGTGCAAGATAAGAAAACAAGAGGAATTAGGATTTGTGTAGATCTGAGGAAGTTGAATGATGGATGTCTACATGATCCATTTCCAACATCGTTAA